>JAKCPI010001137.1:0-302465 GCA_023213315.1 Euborellia annulipes
AATTTTGACTGAGGTTTCCTCAAGTCTAAAGGGGTGGGTCCAGCAAAGTGGTCCCTCTGTATGAGATCAAAAATAAATTATAAAGGAAATGAGCTACAAGGTTGAAATTTTATATTTAAATTAGGTACCCCACTGAGGCTTGAAAATAAGCTTTGGAACAAAATCGGCCAAAGAGTACTAATACTTCACTGATGTAATTTTTCAGTTTTTTTTTTCGATTTTCCTCAAAATTCGCTCTAAATATTTTGATTAAAATTCATAAATCAATTAGTTTTTTGAAGCTCTTTAAAATGTATATTCCCAAATTTTCTTTCAAAACTTTTGAGCTACACACGACTATTCTACAATACTTCACTGAAACGAATATAATATTTTCTATATTTATAAATTTTCTATATTTACATTGGCCCTCGGGTTTGGCGTGGTTGGTAGCGCGCCTACCAAGGGTAGAGGGTTCGGATTCCAGGTGGTCCACTTTATTCTTGTACTTCATAGGAAAGATAGGGAGAAATGGTTGCCCTGGTAACAAAATATAAATATTTTTCTATATTTATAAATTTTAAATTTTAATATATCAGTGGAAACTAAATATATATGATGACACAAAAATATGGTGTGACAGGCACAATACACAACTTTCCATTGCTGAATGTAAGAGAAAGTTGTGTGCTGTGCTACCCCTTTTCATTTAAGAGGAGTATAAGTGACTAAATAAAATTTTTTTATGAAATATATGAAGCGTTTTAAAAGGATTGAATAAAAAATTCCTTTCCCAAGGGGGAGTGCCGCAAATCAGACTTAATTATGCTATTATATTCGGAATAATAACATTTTTTATTATTATTGTTTTATAAATTGTAAATGAAGAAATTAAATATAATTTAAATATATCGACATATGAACAAGATCATTAAAATAAGTTCGATTCCTTTGTACCCAATTAGAAGCTTCAGATCTGAACAAAGATATTAGTGAACATCATTAAAATGCCTCTGATGTAATGTCTATTGAACTTGAAAGACAGGAGATAATTTGACAGTCTGATAAGAGTCCAGCTGGACAACCCAACACCTGCCAATTGCTATTTTTTTTTTTTTTTTTAATATTTATTTTTGTGATAGATTATTAAATTACTTTCTCGATTAATAGCGAACTTTCAAACCAATAATAAAATATAATTTTTGCTAGGTAATAAATAAGTCAGATCCGATCCATCATGCTTCTGAGTTCTTCTGATCAAGCGAGGCCCCTGGTGTGCCCTGCTCTGGTCCTGGTGTGTTTAATCATGGCATTTAATGTTTTTATAATATATATATATATATATATATTTTATTTGTTCAAGTGATCAAACAAAACAATAATTTATTTAGAAATGAGAAGTTTTCACTTCGGTCGTGCGGTTGTATTAACAAACTTGTTTTTGATAATCAAAAGGAATTTGAATCTATAATGCTCATCATATTATTGTGAAATTTACTATGAATAAACCGAACTATCAAAGACTCGTATTATAATACATAAATATGTTTACTATTTATCTTTTGGCAATTTGTTCATAATTTTGTCAGTTTTATTTATCCCCATGATCAAATAATAAAGTAATAGTAAAATCTTATACTATTAAAAGAGCAAGGTACTAGTACTTTACTGATGTATTTTTTTAGTTTTTTCAATTTTTTTCGAAATCCTCTTTAAGGTGCGCGCGTCTCGGGGTGCTAATTTTGGGAGTTTCCAGCGGCCACAATTTTGAAGCTATCGACCTCAATTTTTTTTTTAAATTAAAGCTATTTAAAATATCTACAACTTAGAGAAGCCCTTTTTTTTGATTTTCGAAAAAATAATTTTTTTTTTAGATTAATCGCATTAAATAAAAGATATTTTTAAAAAATTCGCTCTATATCTTGTAGATAATTAAATTAGTAGTCATTGTGTTGAAAAATAATTAATTTTTTCCCCTTAATTAATTAGCTGGAATCTTTCAAATGAAATGGAATAAATCCCTTGTATCCCTATGGGAAAAACTAACGCCATCTCTTGCCACCTAGAGTAACTCATTAGTGAATCGTCTTCTAACGGCTTTTCAAGACGCGCACCTTAATGATTTCTTTAAAATTTTTAATATTATTTCTGGTATACAAAACAAATTCCGTTTGATCTCATCTACTAGTACTTTATTGATGCACTTTTTTATTTTTTTCCAATTTAAAAAAAAAACGCCCGAGCCCTAGCTCGGGTAACCCGGAACTATACTATAATCAAGATTAGGGCTATAAGAAGTCAGTTGTTACTGACTGTCTCAACAAATTGGAACGGTTTACGTCCTTAATTAGGAGAGTATATACATTTCTGTATCGTACTGTATATACAGTAGTTGTGGTGCCAAAAGATACCAAGACCAGCTTGCGTAATAGTGGCGACGATGGAGCCACGTGCACATCGCGATCAAGGCAAGCAACCAACTTGTTTGACGATCATGCACGCGCGGAAAAAGGAAAACTATTGAAACTATGCTGTCACGACTGACAAGTGCCGAGTTAGAAAATTGAAAGTGCTTATTTCGCGGAATCTTTTTCCTAGCTGCCATTCAATATTCAATCTAATTAGACAGTTTCCTCTTGATAAATGATTCATCCTGATCTTGAACCAACTTCTGATACCCAGTGGCTTTGGCCGCTCCTAGGGATTCATATTACTACTGACCTTGTTATTTTATTTGGAGTAAAAAAGTTGTTATAAGAAACCCTATCACATACCGATTTATATATATATAAACCGCATGGAAGGTTTAGGTTTTTATTGCAGAAGTTGTATTATTTTTTTTTCTTTTAGAAGACCAATCCAAGATGTTGTTTGGAATGGACATTCGCTACCACACACGTCTTGATCACATTTCAGATCTAATCTACTTCACGTTCTATTGAGATTAGCTCAAACCAATTAAGGAAATTTATATAACACACTCAATTTGGACATCAAACCTAAGTCAGGAGAGGCATATACCGCAATAGGTTTTATATTTTAAAATAAATAATTCATTTCAATTATATAGGCCTATTTACTTGCTATATATAAATTATGGTCATTATACTCTAATCGAAATTGTTAAAAAGGAGGCAGGGGAAGTCTCACCCTTTAGCCACGGTATTTATTGCGGACATCCATAGGCGCCGGGACTGGGGGGGGGGGGCAAGGGTACATTGCCCCCCTGGCATCATATAGGAGGGGGCAGAGGGAGATAATATGTCCTCTTTAATTTATTTTTAAAAATGATACATTTTTAATTTTTAAAAATTTGAGTATGAAATTCATTTTTTTCCAAAATATTTTATATAGACTCTATTGTATTTCTAATTTCTACAAACATTTTATATGGAATTAAAATAAGAAAATTAAAAATATTTATTTCCTTCAAATAGTATAAAACAAATCTACTATATAGCCTAAAAATATTTATGATAAAATCACTAGCAAATTTTTTAAAATTTTAATTTTGTTAAAATAGTGATTTTATTTAAAAATTATTTAGACTTTGTTTTATACAATTTGAAGAAAATAAATATTTTTAATTTTCTAAAATTTTTAATTTTTTTGAAAGGAGGTTCCCCCTCCCCTCATGATTCAAATTCGTTGAGGGGGGGACATCAGTCAAGAGATTAAATTTTTCAAATATCAACAGACCGCGGATGATTTGGGACCCTTCTCAGAAGACGCGTGAGTGTGCGACATTGGGGTGTTAATTTTAATTTGTAATTTGAAGGCTCCAGAAGGGATTTGTCTCAGAGCTAAATAAATATCTAATCTCTCCTCGGTCCTATTTCTATTCTTCCTTTCTGTCCCGCATTTCAGCAATAATCTTGAGTTTCGTTTCATTATTTTCTTGGTTTAGGGATCTCTCTTATTACAATTATTTATTATAAAATACATTCTTGTTAATTCTAGTCGTTAAGATAATAATATAATTACGACTTATTTTCTTTCATTTATTTAAGATGGTTTTATAATTAATTGTTTCACTTAGACTTTCTAATATGTATAAATTTCTATAGCAATTTCTAATTTAAATTTCATTGACGATTTTTTTTGTTAGAATATTTATTTGGTGGCTTTATAATTTACAAACTTTTCTTCCCTCTAGAGAGGAATTATGATGCCTCTCAGGTCTTATTCAATTATGTCTTTTCCAACGAACATCTTGAAATCGTCAGTCGATCTTGTAGGCGTATGCCCAATTGGGCTTTTTAATGTTTGGCCTCCAGAGCTAGATATATAGACAAGAGCGGATACAAGGGGTGTAATTACCCCCTCCCCCGAGATTTGAGAAAAATATTTTTTTGGCAATAAATTTTATTTAATATAAAATTTTAAAAATTGATGATTACAAATTTGATTTGTATATATATTCTGGTAAACAAGTACCGAATGCACCTTTAAATTACCGAAATTAAGAAAAAAATTGTGTGCTGTGCGACCAGTCACACCAGATTACCCCCCCCCTAGAAACTCCCCTGGATGTATATAGAGCAGCGGTTTTCAAGAAATTTCAGCAATGTGATGTGTACAGTACATTTTTTTTTCTTTTTTATTTACATAATGACAATTTTTCTAATTGAGATAATCTTTTAAGATTTTTTATTATTTGTTATCAAGCAGAATTATTAATGATTTAGACAACAAGAATTCAAAAAGGTTTTTTTGGCGATTAAAAACAAAAATTTGGCCATTTCAGAGAGATGCAGTTCAATTATTCACGTAAATTTGACTATTCTTCGGGTTCCCGGAAACATTAAAGGTTGCTTTAAAAAATTATACAAGTTATTTAATGTTCCTTTCATCAGAAATCCATAAGTTAATTGAAAAATTTTTAGATGCGGACTAATCTCTTTATGGAATCTAAAAGACAAAAAATTTACATATATCGTAATCAAAAATAAAATTCCCTTAGGTATTTTTAACAAATTGATTAATATTCTTTAAAAAAAAGCCCATTTTTCTAATAAAGTGCGCTAGTGCTCGAATATTCATTATTAAAAGTAGGTGGGATTTGGATTGGTTAATTGAAGGATCTTTATCATGTTATTCAAGCTTGTTCCTGAAAGGGCAATACAGAACAGGAATCTGTTTTCCTCGCTCTGCACGAGTTTTCTGCACCGCTAAGTTGACTTCGATATTTTTTGCTTGTGAAGATTCAAGGAGTGGTCGGTCTCTCGGATGCCATCGCTGTCCCTCGATAGGAAATCAGGTTCAGTTCACCAAGAAACGAGATTGTGAAATTTTCAAATGGTTTTACTCTAGATAAAACATGAACAAGAGCAACAGCAGCCAGGGGAGACCATCTCTCTTCGGCACCAATCGATCGATCGATCGATATATCGTCACATCATATTTAGCGTGACATACGAGCTATTTAATTTCATTACCATATTATAACACTTTGATCTTAACTCAATGAAGAAATTATAAGAAGCATTTTATATCTTTTATGAATCATTAAATCATTCTAAACACATTCCGTAAACATTAATTATCTAATGTCTTTAATATTGTTATGGAATTATTTTTTTTTTATTCGAAAAGTTGTTTGCAAAGCAAAATTAATATTAATAAACTTTCAACCTTTGGTTCTCATATTTTGTAAATTAAAATTAAATAAACTAATTAAACACTATTTGTTTCCAATTAAAAAAGTAAAATTAACACTTAATACGTATTTCAACAATTTCTTGTCATCATCAGAAGTGATTACATTCTAATACATCACTTGTAATCACTTCTGATGATGACAAGAAATTGTCGAAATACGTATCAAGTGTTAATTTTTAATTAATAAAACCTTTGAAACAAATAACCTAGTCTTTAATTTGTATATTTAATTTTAATTTACAAATGTTTCAAAGAGAACCAACGGTCGAAAGTTTAAATCTTATTTTTGGTATAAATTTGAGACCAGAGGCATCATTTTGGGATGGGGGAGGCCATTTGCCCCCCCCCCTCTCCCAAGGGCTCTGATCTTTTTAAAATTTTATATTATTCTAAATAAAATATTTCAAAACATATCTACAGGTATATAAACTGTAAAAATTAAACAATTAATTAAATTAAATACCTTTTAATTTATATTATTAAATAATACCTATTTGTAAGAAAATTTTAAGAAAAAAAATCTCCCCCTTCAAGAAAAAGTTGAAATGACGTCACTGAATGATACAAAGTTGATACGTTGGATTCTTATTTCTTTATTATGAGAAAATTTGATAAAACGAAGAGATTATAATATAAGCACAGAATATAAAAAAAATATTTATCTGTAACCGTGGTATTTTAAAATTTAAAATATCATTTATTTTGATTGTTAACCTTGTTTTAAAAGGCCCAGATATTAAATATATCCTGAGAGAAGAGCCAATGACACCGGGAGTACGGGAGTATAAGTGAGAGGTCAATCAGCCTTGCCCCAAGGCAAGATGCGGCTCTCGCCTTGATCGTCTTAAAAAATAAATCGGCCTGTCGAGTGAGTTTTCTGCCTTCTTTTTTCTTGTTTTTTTTTTTTTTTCTTTCTCCTGTGTGGTGATTTACTGGGTCGGCTCTTACTTAGTAACACACGTGGTTATAATAATAATAATAACAACATCTCTCTAGTCGATTGGAGACCCTGAGGAGCTGAAGTTGTCCTGTTCTGTCCGCTCTACATTTCAAGTGGTCAGTCCTAAATACTTGGCACGAACGAGGATGTTCGGCCTAAAAAAATGGAATCGCTCCGAGGTGTGCGAAGGCCCGATTTCGAAGAGGCAAGTGAAGCGCGCGATGCGCAAGCCCAGGGCGCCAGGGCGCATGATCGGCGGCCTCGGGCCCGTTTTAGAGATCGCTTTACATAAACAATCACCATATCGATTTAATTTCTTTTTCTCAAGATGAAAATTTAAAAATATGATTTTTCAAAATTTGGAAAAAAATTAGCATACGTCATTTGATTTGTTTATTTATCACTTTACAAGTCTAGTTAGCTCCCATTTACATTAGTTCATGGCGAAATTTTATATGTAAATATTTTAGACACGACTGTTTAAATATTCTGTTATATTTTAATATTTAAAAGCATCGAACGATTGAGAATCAGGATTGGAACAAACACTTAGAAATAAACCAGTTGGGCGATCATTTCATTAAATGATAAAATAAAATTGCAAATTTTTTTAAAGGTTAATATCTACCAGGTACATATTATTATTTTTAAGTTTGAATGTGGGATTGTACAATTATTTATCTAAATTTCTCAATCATTGGAAGTTTTATTTGTCTATGGCCAAGTATTATTTTTAAATTTGTATATTCTCAAGTGAATCTTGGGTAACAAATAATTTGATAATCTTAATTAATAAAAGAATTTGTTGTTCAGTTTAACTGTGGTTTATTTATAAAAATTACGTTTCGGCCACTTATCAGGTTACATCTGTGACAACAGTGGAGTCATTTCAACTTTTTCTTGGGGGGCGGGGGCAAATTTTTTTTTTTTTTGGGGGGTGGTGCAAAAATTTTTTTTTTCTTAAAATTTTTTTTACAAATAGGTACTCAAATTTGGCTAAAATATATTTAATTTAATTAATTGTTTAATTTTATACGGTTTGTCGTAGATAAATTTTGTAATATTTTATTTAAAATAATATAAAATTTTATAAAAATCAGAGCCCTTGGGGGGGGAATCCCCACCAAATGACGCCACTGTGTGACAACCTTTGTAATCTTAACTGAATTGTACCTGAAGAAGGTCTCAGAATGAGTGTCCGAAACGTTGTAATTTTTACAATTAAACTGAAAATCAAATTCTTTTATTAATGATAACAACTGTGAAAGCCTAAACTCCAAAATGATAATAAATATTACCAAAATTACAAGGATCATTTAAATTGGAATGCAAGATATAAGTAAATAAAAAAAAGCTATAAATAGTTTGCTTTGGCAAAAAAAAAAAGGGGACAAATTAAAGTAAAAGGTGCCTTGGTGTCTTCTTGCCGGACCAAAGAATAAAAAGCAAATGTGGTCGAATTGCATGTATGTAAGGGAGTGGTCATCCGAACCGAGAGGAAAGTGGGATTTGGAGCAGAAGACGGACGGACAGACGAACGCTCTGCTTACGGCTCAGGTCCATCGCCCCTCGGCGGCCTCGGCCTCCGACAACAAATCAAGCCCCGACCTCGATTGCTTACGATTTGTCTTCAGGATCAAGGCGAACCTAATTGCCAATTGCGACATGCACTTCATTTAATTGCCATTTTCAAAATGCAAGCGCTGACCGACGACCTCCTCTTGTTCTTGTCTTCATAAACGAAACATGTTTTATTGTTGTTCGGTATTTAATTTTTTTTAATAAAGTATTCAATGAAATTATCTAAAACAAGCCTCAATACTGTACCATATAAGGTTATTTATAATAGTAAAAGGGAGAGGAAAATTAAAGTTTTCGTAGAGACCATTAAATTGTTAATCCGCTTGTGATTTTTTAAAATACATCTAATTTATTATGGGAGTTTTTAATTATAGATCACATTTTGTATTCATTATTTATTAAAAATATAAATACTGTACAACGTTTCGACTGCTTATTCTGCAGTCGTTTTCAAGTATTGTACACATAAAAGCCCTCGGGGCATGGCGTAGAGGTTAGCGTGCTAACCTCGTATACCAAACGTCGCGGGTTCGGACCCCAGGCAGTCCGATGATTTTATTTAAGCCAATTGGATACCAAATGACTTAAATAAAAATGCCTGGACCCCTATATGTATATTTATCAATAACGGTTATCGTCTAAAGTCTTAAATGGCCTGAGTTGCCGAAAAGACTGTGTGAATGTGTGTGTGAGTGTGAGTGTGAATGAGAAAAAAGTGTGAATGTTTAAAAAAAAAAAAAAAAAAAAAAAAAAAAAGTATTGTACACTCAAGTTCACTTGAGTCGGAGCAAGTGCACAGTACTTGATAACGGCTGCAGAATAAGCAGTCGAAACGTTGTACAGCATTTATATTTTTAATTGAATATATTTTTAATAAATAATTAATACAAAATGTGATCTATAGAGACCGGACAAAAAAGCATAAAAAAATGGAAAAAAAGTGCTTAAAAAAGCATAAAAAACTTGAATAAAAAGTTGTTAAATAAGCATAAAAGTTGAAAAAAAGCATCTCATAAGCAATTTTTACTCATTCCAATGGCGTATAAAAAATTTTTTTTTAAAGAAACTAAATTTATTCCGGCCCGCCCTGCGAAAAATTTTGTTTTTACGGAACCAAATTTTTTCACCCTGCGGAAAAAACTTTTTTTACAGGGCTATATTTTTCGCGCTGCGGGGTTTTTGGAAATTTTTTTTTTTGGGGGGGGGGGCGGGACCCCTCCCCTCCCCTTATATACGTCCCTGGTGTGGGAATGGGAAAAAGTGTGTTTTTTAATAAAAAAAAAAAAAATATTATAAATATTCGTAAAATAAGTTCAAATAAGCACGAAAGGGAAAAAAAGCATGAAAACTCAAAAAAAGCAAAAAAAGCATAAAAAATGCAATCTCAATGCACTTAGTTTTTCCTAATTCATATAGAAATTAAATATCTAATGGTTGCTTATAAAATTGACCAATAAGCATTTTGCTTAAAATCCGGTCTCTAGTGATCTATAACACTAGTTGACAAAAATGAACTTTTTTCTTTCGCAAGAATAAAGATATGAAATTCTAGAAGTATTTTTCACGCTGAATTCAAATATCATTTCAGTTTTGCCGCATCAGGCACAGTTTTAGAGATATAGAGAAAAATAGATTTTAATAAAAAATGTGCTCTAAAGCGTCTCTTTTGTAGAATGTTCAAATTATTTTTAACACGACACCCAGTAAAAATATGCAGATATTTATACTACATATAAATTTTAAGTTTCAGCCCAATCGGAGGTCATTTAGACGTTTAGAAAAATCGAAATTTTTAAGGTTTTTTTTGCTTTGGTCACCTCTAATACAATTTTAGATATCCCTGAATGCAAAAAACATATATTCACGATATTCTATAGTTCTTTGGCTTTCTAAAAATCATTCATTCATAAAAATCTGTTAATTATTAACGAAATTATGAATAAAAACGTCTTCAAAGAAAAAAGACCAGTACACTCACTAGTCGAAAAAAATCTGGTGTGACTGGCGCACAGCACACAACTTTCTCTTACCCTTCGGTAAGAGAAAGTTGCGCACTGTGCTGGTCACACCAGATTTTTTGTGTCGAGATATATTTAGTTTCCCATAGCACCTTAGTTTCAAACTTGCATTTTAAATGTTGACTGCTTCAAATAAACTATGGTTATTTTTCAAAATTTTAATCTCATATTTGGACATTTTATACACAATATAGAATCGTAAATAAATACAAAATTTCATAAGAATTGGAAAAAAAAATTTTAAATGCCTAAAAAGTTCTAAAGGGGACCCCCTTTTGAATCGAAATTAACATACAAATCCCTATAGGAAATTAACATTGTTCCTATGCGAAGATAAGGTGGAAAGGGAATTTAAAAAGAGTAGAGAGAGACGATAATGTTTGCAAGTGAGAGAGAGACATATATGTTTTCTTTGAAACAATTAAAGACACAAATAAATTTAAAAAAAAAAATGGGAATTTAAATAATAATTGATTTTTAATCTAATAAAAAGAAAAAGATTTAAATTCCGTTACCATGGCAACCATTTCTATCTTTCCTATGAAGAACAAGAGTAAAGTGGTCTTCAGAAGATTTCAACGGCAAAATGAGAATATACATTTTAAAGAGCATCTAAAAAATAGTTAATTTATGAATTTAAAAAAAAAATCCTTGGAGGGAATTTTGAGAAAATCGAAAAAAACTGAAAAAGTACATCAGTAAAGTACTAGTACTTTTTGGCCGATTTTGTTCAAAAGCTTATTTTGAGATTCTTCAAAGGTACCTAAGTTAAATATAAAATTTCAATCCGCTAGCTCAACTCCTTCATGCTAAAAATCTGTCCACACACACACACACACACACACACACACAGACACACACACACACACACAGACCAATTTGCGGGACCCACTTTTTTGGACTCAGGGGACCTCAAAACGTGAAGATCCATCAAAATCTCGACATCGAATTTTTGACATGATCGCAATACTTTCTCTCCTATATATTTCATATATAGGGTACGAGAAAGTAAAAATGAACTTCTTTTTCTTTTACAAGTATAAAAAAAGATATGAGATTCTAGAAATATTTTTTTTTTATAATATTTAATAAAGTTAGTGCCCGTACTTGACTGAATTCAGAATGAAAAAATGAACTAGATTCACTAATCAGATTTCTTGTGAAGAAAACCTTGTCGATTAGTGTAATTAAAACTCCCATAATAATAATAATAATAATTATAATACAAACCACAAAAGCTTTAATAAACACATGTAATTTATGTAAGCTGAATCAATAAGTATTAGAATAAATAAAATGCCAAGCAGCTTTGTTTATTTCTTTATTATAGAACCCAGAGTAACGTTTCAGTCGACTCTGCGACCATCTTCATGGCTAGGGTTCAGTTTACAGAAAAACAAAAAGAAAAAAAAAGGAGTTTTCTGCTGACTGAACACTAGCCATGAAGATGGTCGCATAGTCGACCGAAACTTCGTTTTGGGTTCTATAATAAAGAAATAAACATAGTTGCTTGGCCTTTTATTTATTCTACTACACGCAATTTATTTAATTAAATAATTGATAAACCAAAGTGGTAACCCTAGGAGTAGCAGCGATCCACATACAGTAATTTCTATATGTGGTAATAAAATAAATTAACAAATTTGATTATTTTTAAATATGTACCAGGTAAAATCAATTTATAACACTTTTTATTTTTCCAAAAATACTTTATTAGTTCTATAACTTAAAACCAAATTTAAATTTCTTTACATTTTTAACTTGACAATTTTAATTAGATAATGATAACAATTTACCTAATAAAATTTCTTCAAATGTTCCCTATCATTTAATTTAATTAAATACTTAGTCTATTTGATTGATGACTATTAAAAATCCCATGAGCTGATTGATATTTTATATATCCATATACATTTTATTGCAGTAATTATTTACCGTATATAAGTGATTATTACTGTTTTAATTACTTATTTTTGCTTTAATTGGTTTTTATTCAAAAGAGAATATTTAAACAGCATCCTACAAAAACTTAGAGAAAATTATTTTTTTATTTATTTAATAAGGTAAAATTTGAAAGGAAATTAAAATTCTAAAAAAAAAAAAATTATTAACTGTAAATCACTACAAACAAATAAACATTAAATTTATCTGATTAGAAAAAATTCTTTTATATCAACTTTCACTAGTTCAATTGTAAAGCAAAAATATTTTATTTGGATTATAAAAGAAAAAACGGGACCGCTGACACCCCTGAATTTTTATTAGGGGTGGCCTTAACGCCCTTTCGAAATTGACAAGAGAATGGCAGAACACACATAATAATAAATTTAAAAATTTTAACTTAAAAGATCGCGTTTAGTGACCGAAACGCCGACGAATACTAAAGAAATAAAACAGGGTTTATTTTTAAAATCAAACCGCCAAAAAGAATCTATTTTCTTAATTTTTACTTCCTCTTACCTATATATGTAATATATAGAAAGTATTGCGTTCATGTCACAAATTCGATGTCGAGATTTTGATGGATATACATGTTTTGAGGTCCCCTGAGTCCAAAAAAGTGGGTCCCGCAAATTGGTCTGTCTGTCTGTGTGTGTGTAATGATTTTAAGCAAGAAGGAATTGAGCTACGGGATTGAAATTTTATATTTTAGTTAGATAACCTTCCGAACACTCAAAATAAACTTTTGAACAAAATCGACCAAAAAGTACTTTACTGAAGTACTTTTTCAGTTTTTTTCGGATTTCTCAAAATCGGCTCTAAAGATTTTGATTAAAACAATAAGAGGCTAAAGGAGCGAAGGCAGCCTGGTAGTAAGTCTCCACGAAATGAAACTCTCTGTTGAGGAAACAGTTTCGGTTTTAATGAAATATAACCATCATCAGTCCATTGATCGAAAGTGTGAGCTCAAATGACAAAGCATTGAGTAATATTGCTGAGTTGTCAGTTGGTGTATATTATACATAAATTATTTGTATAAAATACAAAGCAATGCAATCAGCTAATACGATGAGCCAAGTTTGAGATACAAAATTGTTTTGATTAATTTTATTTCTCAAACTTGGGGCATCGTATAAGCTGATTGCATTGCTTTGTATTTTATACAAATAATGTATGTATAATACCCATTAACTGACAACTCCTCAATATGACTCAATGCTTTGTCATTTGAGCTCACACTCTCGATAAATCGACTGATGATGGTTATATTTCATTAAAATCGAAACTGTTTCCTCAACAGAGTTTCATTTCGTGGAGACTTACTACCAGGCTGTCTTTGCTCCTTTAGCCTCATATTGTTTAATACAACAGCCACTTTATTTCTTCAAACTTTGATTAAAATTCTAAAATCACATATTTTTTACATGCTTTTTAAAAGTATATCAGTAAAATTTTCCGAGAAAATTGTTTGAAGCACACTTCACTGATTTTTCAAATTCATTTTCCGGCTCTTCCTTCCATAGAGCCAATATTAAATCCCTATGGCGATTTGCATGTTAATTTTGAGGTCTCTTTTGGAGCATTTTACAAATTTAAAAAAATTATTCCAATTCTTATGAAATTTTGTATTTATTTTGGATTCTCTATTGTGTATATAATATCCAAATGAGATTAAAATTTTGAAAAATAAATATAGTTTATTTCAAGCAGTCTACATTTAAAAAGCAAGTTTCGAACTATAATGTGCTATGGGGAACTAAATATACAATATCTGGACACAAAAAATCTGGTGCGACCAGTCACACCAGATTTTTTCTCAACTTTTGCATTTTATGGAGGACAGCAACATGTCTCTCGATTCGACTCTTGTTCACTTTTTTTTTATATATAAAAATATGACAGAGCAGGAAAAAAACCTGGAAAATTTGTCATGTGGAGACTGGAATGATCTCGAATCTAAGGCGGAAATAGCCCATCTGATCGAATCGAGAAAACAGGACCATCTTCATCCTCCTCCTCCTCCTCTCCTCCTTCTTCATCTTGTTCTTTGTGAAGACAGCCTATGAATATGAATAGGTCCGGTAAGGTGCTTGATGACCTCTGCGCGTTCGATCTTCACACACACACACACACACACACACATACAGGTTCATATAGGCCTATACAAAAACTCTAATTACCTTTTAATAAATGGAGCGTCCAACCTGAAATAAAACATCTGCATAATGCATTCCAGCCTGCGAAAAGAAAACATTTGAATATTAATTGGTTGATTCCCTCGCGTGTATTTAGGAAACTATTAGAGTCAACGATTCTATTATGATCACGAACAGACGCTACTGTCTCTAAAAAAAAATATAAATAAAAAACCACTTTGATGCTACTGAACATGAATTAATTTCTCTGTGCCTTAAGGCCTCCAAAAATTACGTTCACTTTCCTCATTTAAGGTCCCCTGCTATTAGAATCTATAAAAGGATGGTATGCTTAAATATTCCCCTCTCTACTCTGGTTTAGGACTTGGTTGGTAATTTCTTCTTTCATTACAATAGATCAGTGCCGCGCCTAGACATTTTGTCCCCTGGGGCAAAAAGAAAAAGTTCATCTCATACAGGTAGGCATATCCTATATCCTGGCCATCGGTGATCTTAGCGAAACGGTCTCTAAATCAAATCACACGTCTAGTTTGTATTTTTATGTTTCTAATGAAGATATAAATATACTTTGTTAGAAATACAATAATTAAATCAATTAATTTAAAGTTGATTAATTTTATTTAAATTTTTTTGTTTTAAAAAAAAGCAAATCGCCAACAATTTTTTATTTTATTTCAAAAAACCTGTTTCGGTCACCTTTTATGTGCACTCATAGACGGAGTTGATTGTCCCCACAATAATTTTTCTGAGCTATTTAATAACAAAAAAAAGTAAAAATTGACCAAATGGACAACTTTTAGAGTTCAGATGTTTTTTTATTTCTTTCTAATTATTTATTTAATTTTTTAAGAATTCGCCCTTCACTGTATTTGAAATTTGTTATATGTACCTACGTATTGATGATAGGTCCTGTGGAATATTAAAGAATATTTTACTAAAAATCTCAAATACTACATCAGTAAAGTGTGATTCAAACAATTTTCAGAGCAAAATGAGAATGTACATTTTAAAGAGGATCTAACAAATAATTAATTGATTTATGAATTTTAATCAAAATCGTTATAGCCAATTTTGAGATAATCGAAAAAAACTTAAAAAGTAGACTTAGTAAAGTGTACTTCAATCAATTTTCACCAAAAATTTTACTGATATACTTTTTAAAGGGGACGTAAAAAATAATTGACTAAAACACTAAATAAAAAAAAAAAAAAATTGTTAAAATTTTTAATTCCTTACATAGATTTACTAAATTTACTGAGTGGCTTGATATTATCCCTACCATCGACTGATAAATTTATTTTGAAAAATAAATTTATCCATTTACAATAATTTACAATAATTGTTCTGATCCTATGACACTAATAGAAATGAAATAAATATTGCATAAAAAAATATATTAAATTAAAAAATAACAACTGCCCAAACATGTATTAAACATATACGGGTATATTATTATTTTCGACAGACTCGTATTGTAGAAAAGTGAACAATAATAATTTCATTGAGAGAAAAAGATGGAAATTTAATTAATAGAATAGCAAATTATAGCCCTTGAGAGAATGCCCTTTTTTTCAATTAGCCATTAGCCATTTGCAATTTAGGCAAACGACTCGGGGCCCGATGACTGTGCACAAGTGGGTTTCGTTCCCGCGTGTGGCTTCTTCTTGTCCGGCCTTCCAGGCCTCCACCTCCAGGTCTTCGACCAAACAAGTTTTTCAGATGCCAGATGAGAGACTAAAACCAAACTGAACCGAACCGTTTGACTGATTTGCATCAAGTTTGATGTCGAGCATTTCAAAATAAAAATTGAACCATTTTTATGAGTTTTCCATAAGTCAAATTAACGGGAGTTTATTTTTAATGACGCCTCTATTAATATAACTCCCAATATTGACCAGACCCAAAAGCAAAAGAAAGGTATATCTCTTCAACCAGTCATAATTAGTTCAATAATTTTTATATATTTAAAATGATAATAATTGTCAGTTTCCGAAATAAGGAAAACTGCTTCAAATGGCCTTTGTACCTCCAGCTTCTTTAAATAAAATAATAATTGAGAAAAAAAAGCAGCTCAGGGGCCCACATCTTGTGGGTACGTGGATGGCGACTACGAGCTGCCCTAGTTGGGACTGGTAGTACTTCTGTTCTTTGCATGTCAGTCTCTTCCCTTCAAAATTTTCAACAGGCGTCAGACCGTGAGACGGGCCGGCCTGTTCTATTCCTTCCCGGTCGCAAAAACCTATTAATTACCGACCCCTCACCACGGGATTAAGGCGAAGAAGAAAATTGTATATAATAAACAAATAATGTATAAATGTCAATTAATGTAATTTTGGAAGACAAATAAATATTATTATTTATTTTTTGTACGTAAAAAGACTTAATTATAAAGATTTTTCCAAGCAATAATAAATATTAATAATACTTTGTAAAAACAGTTCGATAATTATTATTATAAGAGTTTTTAATTATAGACCGCGTTTTGTATTAATTATTTATTAAAAATATAATTACTGTACAACGTTTCGACTGCTTATTCTGCAGTCGTTTTCAAATACTGTACACTTCACAGTGCAGGATAAGCAGTCGAAACGTTGTATAGTATTTATATTTTTAATAATTAATTAATACAAAATGTGTTCTATAATTAAAAACTCCCATAATAATAATAATACAAACCACAAAAGCTTTAATAAATTTGATAATTGCTATCGGAATTTTGATATTTTTTCGTTTAATATTTGAGCTTATTGCTTAACCCACCAGATAATGTTTGTCGGTAGACTTTATTTAAAATTCTGTTTTGGTTTAAGAGATTAGCTTATTATAATAAATGATTAGTGATGATTTCATAATTTATAAGCTTCTTTTCGTTTTTATGTCAGCAAATGTTTGTTCAAAACCTGCTGATACTGTTAGTACGATATTCTTATGTTTTTTAACATTATTTTATTTTAAAAAAAAAATTAAGAGTTTTTCTAGATATGAATTAATTTAAATTTTATTAGAAAAGTTTTTTGAAAGTTAATCAGAAAAAAAAAATCAATTGGCACCCTAATTTCAAATCAATGATTTCACCTTTCATCCGATCGCAAAGAAAAAAAAAATTATTCAACGTAATTATGTGTGTGTGTGTTTATTTATAAACTTGACTTTTTCGATCCACGCTTAACGGACCCTAGAAAAAGAAAAAAGAAAAGATCCTTGCATCTCTTAACTTGAAAACGAGAAGGAACGTCTTTTTTTAATCATCATTTAACTTGAAAAAGAAGAACCTTTCTCTTAAAATAGTATACTAGTTTAAATATGATAAATAAATACTTCCGGGTCCATACGAAAAAATATTTTTAACAAATGTGGACCAAACCCCTCGTGACTCCCGGGAATCCAACCCAGGATCTCTAGTTTTTTCTCGGCATCTAGGTGCTACTCTTTCCACCAGACCACCCAAACAAACACTCACTCACATTCCCTATAGGCTATACATGTATGCAAATTGACCTTGCATTTCTCTAACAAGAGAATTGCATATACACATTCCCTATAGGAATGTGAGTGAGTATTATTTGTTGGTCAAGTCGAGGGCCTGGTGCAAAGAGTAGCACACCGAAGCCCCGGAAAGACTAGAGATCCGGGGTTCGATTACCGGAGGCCCACCAACAAATAAAACAAAATATATCTATGACTTGACAAGTCCGAATCGATCTTATTCTATACATGTACGGTATATAGATCTCGAAAATTATTTAACTAGCCTATAATTAAAAATATTTTCGATAATTTGGCCATTTTGAATATAATTTTTTCACTTCATTGGCAGTTCAAAACCTGTGAATTTTGATTTTCAAGCATGTGGTAACCATTTATGTAAAGCTAATTTTTAATTTTTAGACATGAGAGCAAGGGCGTCCGCAGGATTTTTGCAGGGGGGGGGGCAAGTCACTTCCAGATAAGTTAAAAAAAACGTATTTTGATATTAATAATGTTATACATCTCTTAGTATTTAAACCTTTCTCACCGCGGCAAGGTGGATGTATACTGTGAAAGGTTTTTTGTATTTTTTTTGTTTTATACATTTTTTTGTATCATTTTAATTTTCCAGGGGGGGCAAGTGCCTGGTTGCCCCCCTGCGGACGCCCATGCATGAGAGTTAAAATAAATATTTTTGTACTATATACTGCTAGAATATTGCCTCCCATTTCATTTTTTCACGAGCAAGTGAAAATTGCTTTCAAACTTTGGTAACAAAATTTACTTTTTTTCGCTCTCTAGAGCTTAAATTATTTAATGAATTTTTGAAAATTGAAATTTTTTTGACTTGATATGTATGGTGGAAGTGGAATTTTGTTCAAAAATCTAATTTTTCTCGTACTATCCTACTCCTGTATGAAAGCAAACTAGAGTAAAAATTTCACAAATGATATTTGAAAAAATTTAAAATGTAAAGTATGGTACACAACATATATGTATTATGGTATGTCACAAATTTAAAATTCTTTCTTGAATGTTTCTTTAATTTCCATCGATTAACCCAAATTTTTATAAACATATACTGTATTTACTGTAGGCCTATATATAGCATAGACCTCTAAAAAAAAGAGTAATCGAGATTGAATGGGATCGATTTACACTAAGAAAGTAGCAGTGCGTCTTTTCACCTGTTGTTTTGTAGATCAACTTCCTGAGTGTGACTTTCTATGCTTGGTTGGGATGAAAAAGAAAAAAAAAACAATCCTGGAGGGACCAGTCAGTTCAATGGGGTTATAAAGGACCTGAGGGCAGAGCCCCGAAGCACAACCATTGCTGGTTGGCACTATTACTTTCTCTTACCTATATATGTAATATATAGTGACAAACTATTGCGATCATGTCATAAATTCGATGTCGAGATTTTAATACAAATACAAGTTTTGAGGTCCAAAAAATGGGTCCCGCAAATTGGTCTGTGTGTGATGGTTTAAGGCATGAAAGAAATGAGATACGAGATTGAAATTTTATATTTAAAGTAGGTACTCCCCCGGACAGTTAAAATTAGCTTTTGAACAAAATCGGCCTATAAGTACTAGTAGTTTAGTGAATTACTTTTTCAGTTTTTTTCGAATTTCTCAAAATCAGCTTTAAGGATTTTGATTAAAATTCAAAAATCAATTATTTTTTACATGCTCTTTAAAATGTATATTCTCATTTTGCCCTGAAAATTGTTTGAAGAATACTTTGCTCTTGTATTCCATAGGACAAAGATAGGAGAAATGCTATTATGGGAATTTTTAATTATAGACCACATTTTGTTATTAATTATTTATTAAAAATATAAATACTGTACAACGTTTCGACTGCTTATTCTGCAGTCGTTTTCAAGTACTGTGCACTTGCTCCGACTCATTTGAACTAACTCTCACGACCGTTGCATTTTATATACATATAGGAGAAATGGTTTTTAGTAAATATAAATATTTTCCCATTTTTCTTCTTTTTCAATGATATAAACAAATTAATAAATTTGTTTGTTGTTTTGTTTGATTAAAATTTATAAATGCTCTTTAAAAAATATATCAGTAAAATTTTTAGTGAAAATTGTTTGAAGTAGACTTTATTATAAATGGAGAGAAAAAAAAATTAAAAATACCAATTGTAAATTTCAACCACGAGCTCTCACGTCTTCCTAAGTCTAGCCTTGAGTTCAAAAGAGGAATTTTGTAACAACTCTTTTTTTATTAGTCTCTAAGTTCCGCTTCGTTTTATTTAGAAAAAAAAATTAATGATTTGAGCGTCAAATATAAGGGGGAGAGGGGAGAGGTTTAATTATTTTATTAAATTATCAACATTTCGATTCAATTTTTCATTTTAGAGAATTTTTGTGGAAAATTTTTTAAATGCGTTTTACTTTCTCTTATCTTTATATGAAATATATATAGAAAGTATTGCGATCATGTCAAAAATTCGATGTCGAATTCGAATTTCTGAAAATCGCTCTAACGATTTTGATTAAAATTCAAAAATAAATTATTTTTTACATGCTCTTTAAAAAGTATATTAGTAAAGTTTTTCGTGGAAATTGTATGAAGTACCCTTTACTGATGTACTTTTTCAGTTTGTTTCGAATTTCTCAAAATTGGCTCTAACAATTTTGATTAAAATTCATAAATCAATTACTTTGTAGATCCTCTTTAAAATTTATATTCTCATAAAAATAGTTTGAAGTACACTTTACTCATGTATTTTAGATTTTTCAAATTCATTTTCCGGCTCTTCCTTCCATAGAGCCAATGTTCAATCCCCATATGGGGATTTGCATGCTAATTTCGATTCAAAAGGGGGTCCCCTTTGGAACTTTTTACCCATTTTATTTATTTTAGTTTTTTGTATTATAAACAAATCTAAAGATAAACGTATTGTACCATTTAGTTTGAAAAAAACTTATTTTAATCTTTCGAAGAATTGCTAATCGATTATAATCGGTTAATCGATTATTTATCGTAAAAAAAAAAAAAAGTAAAAATCTAATAAAATTTAATTTATTGTCTTAGAAAAATTCCATTATATAATTTGATTTTGATTCCAAAAATGCCATCAGATTTGCACCATCACCCAGGTAGGGAGTGCAAAGGTTGAACAAAAGGCCTGGCTCAATTCAGAGTTGAGGTTCAGGGATGGCAAAAATTCTATTAGGGATGTCCAAAGTTAAAAAAAAAAAAATTAAAAAATTCGATTCTTCTGTGTGAAGGGGACCACTAACCCACCTCCCATTGGGCTGAAACTTTATATTTCTATGTATTTCAATTATCTGCATATTGAAAAAAACTAGAAAATTCAAAATAAGAGCCAGGGACTGATTAAGGAGTTTGCCGCCTGTAGGCTTAATGTTCTTTGCCCCCCCCCCTTATTAAAACTATTCTTATCCAGGTACTAAAATTTATTTGTAACATATAGGCAGCTATTAACTCCAGATTAACGTAACTGAAAAAATCGATATGTTTGAAATCTACAATAGCTAATTGCTTTTATTTATTTATCGGGCAGTGCCCATGTAGCATCTATTGCAATAGTAATTAGCCCGGTAGTTAGGCAGCCCAATTGGCACACGCTCGCTAAACATTTTTTCTGATTAAAACATTGAGATAATTTTTATTTCGACATATCTTAAAATTTATATTAAAAAGATAAATTTTTGTGGTTATTCTTTAGTAAAAAGGGTCTTTTGGCCTTGTCTACTTTGAAAAAGATAACGAAAAAAAATCAACAATTTGAAAATTTGCAAATGTGAAAGTGATGACCTTTTTTTATTTTGGTTGATAGGTTAAGGTTTATAGGGGGTGCGAGAGTATATTTTAAGACCCCAAGGGGTGCCGATTACTGAAAAGGTTAAGAACCGCCGGTCTTGAGAATAAGACTCTGACGTGAACCCTCCCGTTGGAATTTCTTAAAATTTGTGGAATTGGAATCTCATATTGCAAAAACTTCTAGTATAACTTAATTAATAGTCTAGTGAAATCCGATGAAAAAAATATTTAAAATCATGAAAGAATGATTAAAATTTGATTTTAAAATTTGCCAAGTTCGTTTCGAATAAATATATTGATCATCAATTCATCTTTTAAAAAAAATTATCTATTTAAAGTTTCTTTAATTAACTTCAATTAACTTATTAAACAAGTGAGGCGTGAAAAAATTTCTGCTCTATAAAATTCGTCGTGTGCTGACCACATTTCAATTTTTAAAATTATACTAATTTAAATGCTAAGTTAGATTATAAATTTTTATTTTATTAAATAGGAAAAAAATGTCCACGAGCTTCAAATTTATCTCCTCAGAGAGAATGTCTGTTTAATTTTGTTAAGGCTATTATCACATTACAAAAACATAATTTCTAATCACTTTAATAAATTCCATGCTTTTTTACTTTCTCTTACCTATATATGAATAAATATAGAGAGCATGGTCTGTGTGTGTTCAATTTTAAGCATAAAGGAGTCTAGCTTCCAGGTTGAAATTTTATATTTAAGCTAGACACCCTCGTGGAGCTTGAAAATAAGCTTTTAAACAAAATCGGCCAAAAAGTATTAGTACTTTACTGATGTACTTTTTCAGTTTTTATCGATTTTTTCAAAATTCACTGTAACGATTTTGATTGAAATTCAAAAATCATTTATTTTTTAGATGCACTTTAAAATGTATATGGCGCAAATGGCCCTAGTAGCTGAGGCGCCCTATAATAACCAATAATAAAATTTAAAATGTATATTCTCATTTTGATCTCAAAATTGTTTGAAGATCACTTTACTCTTATACTTCATAGGAAAAATAGGAGAAATGGTTGCCATGGCAATAAAATATAAATATGTTTATAAATTTTACGTCTTGAATTTTAATATATCGGCGGAAACTAAACAGGTCAACACAATCTGGTGTGACAAGTTGTGTGCTGTGCGACCAGTCACACCAGACTTGATTTCAATCAAGGTCGAAATATAGCCCAAAAAAATCTCCCAGCATCCATTATAAATTCTTTTTACAAAAATTTCCCTATATAACATAGATCATTATCATAGCTATAATATTTTATACAAAGTTAATCTTGAATGATTTTAATCTCCTGATGATGACCTCAAACGACGAAATCAAAAAGATTTATTTTATTATACTTCCAGAAGCTTTTCGAATTTTCAACTTATTACTTAATTTATATGCAAAAGAGACATTAAAATAATACTATTATAAGATGAAGATGGTTTTATATTTTTTTAAACGACTAATAAATAATAATAAAATGTCTTTAGTCACCATGATTTAATAAAAAGTAAGTAAAAAGAGATCATTTTCGACTTTCGAACCACATAAGCAACTATTTCATTATATTGAATAAATAAATTCATCTCAAAGTCTCGATCCATCATAAAGTATAAATAAATAAAAAAAAAAAAAACACACCTGCGACTCCACCCGGTTTTTTAACGTAAACAACTCTAGTTTTTCCTAAAGGAATCTTCGCTCTTCAATCCCATTCACTGTCCTATTTGCCCCTCCTTGATTAGAGAAAAGTAGATCGACGGTGCAAGTTGTTAATTATAAAATAAAATAAGAATCAAATAAAGTTTCTAAAAGCGAGAACCTAATTCTAAATATACACACCTATTTGCAATAAATTTTCAAATTATTTTTTTTTGGGATGTATGCTGAATTTGGCAAAATACTCTTAATCACAATTTTATTAATAATTACAACAATGCAGTGGCGTATTCAGAGGGGGGCCGGGCCCCCCTCCCCCAAAGCCTTCTCCAAATCAAAAAAATACCTATTGTTTTCCCTAATGATTTTGTTTTTAAATAATTATTTTATTAACTCTCATAAATTCTAAAAACTAAAAAAAAAAACTTATAAATAATTGAAAAAATCTCTTATATTTACGAATTTTGTATTAAAACTATTTTTTATTTCAAGAAAAAAATTTTTATTTTATTTGTTTTTCATTTATAATTATTATATTATCTAAAAAAAAGTTTCTCCACTTTAAGTTTCTTGGAGAACGGGGGGGGGGGGTTCTCCCCCCGGGTGTTCATAAAACTTTTGGCCCCCCCCCCAAGCAGAAATCCTGGCTACGCTACTGCAATGTATTTATTTTATATTAATTGTCCTGGATTAATTTTTTTTATAAAGTTTCGACTTTCATAAGGGGCGTATATAGAGGGGGGGGGGCTGAGGAGACCCGCCCCCCAAAAATTTTTTCAAATCTATAAACGGGCATATGGCCAATATCTGTATTTTTACTTTCTCTTAGCCTATATGAAATATATAGGAGAGAAAGTATTGCGATCATGTCAAAAATTCGATGTCGAGATTTTGATGGATATACATGTTTTGAGGTCCCCTGAGTCCAAAAAAGTGGGTCCGCAAATTGGTCTGTGTGTGTGTGTGTGTGTATGTGTGTGTGTGTGTGTGTGTGTGTGTGTGTCTGTATGTGTGGACAGATTTTTAGCATGAAGGAATTGAGCTACCGGATTGAAATTTTATATTTAACTTAGGTACCTTCCCACACGCTCAAAATAAGCTTTTGAACAAAATCGGCCAAAAAGTACTAGTACTTTACTGATGTACTTTTTCAGTTTTTTCGATTTTCTCAAAATTCCCTCCAAGGATTTTTTTAAAATTCAAAATCAATTATTTTTTTAGATGCTCTTTAAAATGTATATTCTCATTTTGCCGTTGAAATCTTCTGAAGACCACTTTACTCTTGTTCTTCATAGGAAAGATAGAAATGGTTGCCATGGTAACGGAATTTAAATCTTTTTCTTTTTATTAGATTAAAAATCAATTATTATTTAAATTCCCATTTATTTGTGTCTTTAATTGCTTAGGAGAAAACATATATATCTCTCTCTCTCTCACTTGCAAACATTATCGCCTGTCTCTCCGCCTTCTCTCATAGGCCTAATGTTAATTTCCTATAGGGATTTGTATGTTAATTTCGATTCAAAAGGGGGTCCCCTTTGAAACTTTTTAGGCATTTAAAATTTTTTTTCCAATTCTTATGAAATTTTGTATTTATTTACGATTCTCTATTGTGTATAAAATGTCCAAATATGAGATTAAAATTTTGAAAAATAACCATAGTTTATTTGAAGCAGTCAACATTTAAAATCCAAGTTTGAAACTAAGGTGCTATCGGAAACTAAATATATCTCGACACAAAAAATCTGGTGTGACCAGCACAGTGCGCAACTTTCTCTTACCGAAGGGGTAAGAGAAAGTTGTGTGCTTGCGCCAGTCACCAGATTTTTATGGCTAAATATTTTTCGAGATCTCTATATTTTAATAAGATAATAGTATTCAAAATACCTCGACTCGGACTTAACTAGTCATAGATATATTTAACAAGCCTGTGGGTGTTGTTTATTGGTGAGGCCAAACATCCCATGGCCCCCGAGAATCGAACCCGGGATCTCCAGCCTTTCCGGGGCATAGGTGTGCTGTCCATTGCACCCGGCCACCGGACCCTCGACCTGCACCAATAAACAACACTCACAGGCTTGTTAAATGTATTTTTATGGCCAATTTCTATATTTTTGTTTGAGAAAGTGAGTCGTATAAATAAAAGTAGTAAAAAAAATGAAATAAATTAATATATAAGTATTTTTTTAATAAAACTTTTGTCTTTGAGAGGGCCCGGGCCCCTCGGTGCTCAGGTATATCGGGTATTTTAAAAAATATTTTTGTGTATGGGAGGACGAATTCGACCCCTCATCCCGAAAAATTCTATATACGCCCCTGATTTTCATATTTTTTGATATATGTAAAAAGGATGAAAACTTTAGGAAAAAAATATTTAAAAAAAAAAAATAAATAAAATAAAATAAAATACAAACAAACAGGCTAAATTTAAATTAATTAAATAAAATAATAAGGATTCGTGACAAAAAAAAAGGAAATGTTTTCATATATACACAGTAGCGTAGCCAGGATTTCTGCTTGGGGGGGGGGCCCAAAAGTATGAACCCCCCTTCTCAAGAAACTTAAAATGGAGAAATTTTTTTTAGATAATATAATATTTATAAATAAAAAAACAAATAAAAAAAATTTTTTTTTCTTGAAATAAAAAATAATTTTAATACAAAATTTGTAAATATTAGAGAATTTTTCAATTATTTATAAGTTTTTTGTTAGATTTTAGAATTTATGAGAGTTAATAAAATAATTATTTAAAAAAAAAAAAATCATTAGGGAAAACAATAGGTATTTTTTTGTTTTGGAGAAGAGCTTTGGGGGGCCCGCCCCCTGGGCCCCCCTGAATACGCCACTGTATATACATGTACATTACCATCTATTGCAACAGTATTGAGACTAAAGCCCGGTAGTTAGGCAGCCAAATGGCAGCTTCTCTGTGTGAGAAATACCTTTTTCTAAGAAGACAATAGGCCGAAAGATCCTTTTAAACAAAAGAATTACCATAAAATTTTTTTTTTTCAAATATAAATTTCAAGTTATATGGAAATAAAAAATTTCTAAATGTTTTAATCAGAACGAAAGTTTAGTGTGCGTGTGCCATTTGGGCTGCCTAACTACCGGGCTTTAGTCTCAATACTATTGCAATAGATGCTACCATCATCGGCATATGTATTGAGACTACCGCACCTGATTTTGAGCAGTCCTACGAATTTCATTCGAATACAAAATTAAGTTATTTTTATTTTGAAAATAGAATATAAAAATAAAATTATGGAATTTTGTGAAAAAGGTTCATATATGGGTAGACTGATTTGACAAGGTTCTGTCCAGATTTTTTTTTCAATGCCACGTTAATTTATTTATTTTTTTAAAGTGTGACAATTTTTATTTTGCACTTTCATAATTTTATCCAGATAAAGGAATATATAATAATATTAGAAACTGAGAACCTATTTAATACCTGGAGAAATTTCCAAGTGAAATTAATATAAAGGTTTCAAGTCCAGTTCCCATTCCATTCCCTGTTGACAGACAATCTATTTCGAATGGATTTTGAAGGAAGATTAAGGAGAGAGGCCAGGCTATGTAATTAATTTTTTATTAGCGAAGAATATTTAAATTTAGGCTTTCATTTTGAAAAACAGAACGAAAGTGATTAAAATATTCATTCAAACTGTCTTACTTATTTTTTTATTAGATTTTAATAAAATAAAATCATAAATATTATTGAATATTTTGTTCTTTTTATATAGAAATACTGATAATGAATAATTACTTTCTCTTACATATATATGAAATATATAGAGAAAGTATTTCGATATCGAGATTTTGATGGATATACACGTTTTGGGTCCAGAAAAGTGGGTCTCGAAAATTGGTCTGTCTGTGTGTTTGTAACGATTTTAAGCATGAAGGAATTGAGCTATGAGAATGAAATTTTATATTTAAGTTAGATACACACCCGGACAGTCAAAATAAGCTTTTGAACAAAATCGACCAAAAAGTATTAGTACTTTACTCAATGTACTTTTTCAGTTTTTTTTCGAATTTCCCAAAATCGGCTCTAAGGATTTTGATTAAAATTCAAAAATCAATTATTTTTTAGATCCTCTTTAAAATGTATATTCTCATTTTGCCCTGAAAATTGTTTGAAGCACACTTTACTCTTGTACTCCATAGGAAAAAGATAGGAGAAATGCTATTATAGGAGTTTTTAATTATAGATCACATTTTGTTATTAATTATTTATTAAAAATATAAATACTGTACACAGTGGCGTAGCGAGCTTAACTCGCGCCTGGGGCACATTACCTTTTAGCGCCCCCCCCCCCCCCATTCTAAAGCCATATAATATTATATGTAAAACTAGCTGCGGTAGGGTTGCCTTCGGCAACTCTACCCCGCTAGCCCCTGGCGGGCGGCGTCTCGGGATATGACTAAGAGTTGTCCAGATAAATGTATTTTAATTAATTATGAAAAAGAGTTTTTATTTTTTATTTTAAATATTTGATTAATATATTTTTCAATTATTTACACCCTAAGAAAGCGTCATTTTAAATTTTATTAAAATCGAATGAAAAATAAATTTTAGGGGGGTCAGGGGGGGTGATTGAACTTTCTGATGTCTAAAATACCATTTTCAATTATTTACACCCTAAGAAAGCGTCATTTTAAATTTTATTAAAATCGAATGAAAAATAAATTTTAGGGGGGGTCAGGGGGGTGATTGAACTTTCTGATGTCTAAAATACCATTTTTCAATTATTTACACCCTAAGAAAGCGTCATTTTAAATTTTATTAAAATCGAATGAAAAATAAATTTTAGGGGGGGTCAGGGGGTGATTGAACTTTCTGATGTCTAAAATACCATTTTCAATTATTTACACCCTAAGAAAGCGTCATTTTAAATTTTATTAAAATCGAATGAAAAATAAATTTTAGGGGGGGTCAGGGGGTGATTGAACTTTCTGATGTCTAAAATACCATTTTTCAATTATTTACACCCTAAGAAAGCGTCATTTTAAATTTTATTAAAATCGAATGAAAAATAAATTTTAGGGGGGTCAGGGGGGTGATTGAACTTTCTGATGTCTAGAATACCATTTTTCAATTATTTACACCCTAAGAAAGCGTCATTTTAAATTTTATTAAAATCGAATAAAAAATAAATTTTAGGGGGGTCAGGGGGTGATTGAACTTTCTGGGGTCTAAAATACCATTTTTCAATTATTTACACCCTAAGAAAGCAACATTTTAAATTTTATTAAAATCGAATGAAAAATAAAAAAAATAAAATTTTAGGGGGGGGGGCGCAGAGCGGAAAAATCTTTTCAAATGTCGAATTGTTAGGGGGAGGAAGAGTTTTTATTTTTCATTTTAAAGATTTGATAAATATATTTTTCATAAAGCGAGTTAGATCCTGTTTTCCAATGCTTTGCTATGGGGTAATTGATAACCCCCAAAAAGGGAGGGTTCCCTACCCCTAATTCGATATAATGATAGCCTAAAACCACCCCCGGAAAATTACCTACCCATTAAAAAAAACTCCATGAAAATCGGTCCAGTAGTTTCGGAGTCTATGCGTTACAAACAGACAGACAGACAGACAGACAGACAGAGATTGTCTTTTATATAATAAGTATAGATATACTAACAAATTAATTAATAAATAAAGTAAAATAAAGTCATAGGCTCAAGCTAGGCTTTAAATTTGAGACAAAATTATCCAGCAATTTTTTGTTTTGCTGACCTTTTGACGCCCCTTTGTGAGTAGCGCCCGGGGCATGATGATTGCCCCTTGCCCCCCCCCCCCCTTCGCTACGCCACTGACTGTACAACGTTTGGAAGCCTCAATTCAAAAATTAATTATTTTTTACATGCTCTTTAAAAAGTATATCAGTAAAATTTTTCGTGAAAATTGTAAAGTACACTTTATGTACTTTTTCAATTTTTTCGATTTTCTCAAAATTGATTCTAACGATTTTGATTGGCGCACAGGACACATCTTTCTCTTACCCTTCGGTAAGACCAGCACGGTCACACCAGATTTTTTAGTATATGAACCTCATCCTGAGGTAGACGATTCGCTTCTTGTTCTAGAATGAATATAGAGAGAGTCTAAATGGCCTCACATGCTAAAGAAGACTCATTCATTCATTTTATTTGATAATAAGTAAACATTTCTAATCAAAAAAGAAATTTATTTTACGTCTTCCCTTTCAAGCTTATATACTGTATTTAGTAAATATGAATTTAATAATAATAATAAAGAAAGATGAATTGAAAATATTCATTCAAGGTGTTGTTGGATTTCGGTTTCTGAATGAGAAGCAACAAATATTATCCCAATGGGTCTTAGAATTGAGCCTTGAGCAAGTTGAGCTGCTGCTCAGGCAGGCAGAATGCGAGTAGCCATGCCATCATTGCTCCTTCTCCTTCTCCTTCGCCTCCTCCTGCTTCTTTTTCTTCTTATGAATGGTGAAGCCGGAGGCCATCCTCGCCTTTGAAACGTTTCAAGCAAGCCCCTTGCGTGAGACACACTTGTTAAGAACACTTGTTTTTTTTTTTTTATTTCTTTTTTTTTTTGTTTAATTTTTTTCCTTAATGAACGAAAAAATGATAAGGCAATACGTGTGCCGCTTTATGAGAATCCATTTGGTGATTGCTTTTCCAGTTTCTTTTGCCAAAGAATTAATTATCCGAATAATTGCCTAAATTACGTCCGGTGGGGTTCGGGCTAAAACAGCTTGGCTACCTTTGTGATACAATAATACTTGATTTTTTTCTTTTTTAATTGCGTGATTATTTGTTATGACACGTTGATTATCTCTGTATCTCTGTGTTGGATGACACTAATAATGAAATTTATAATTTTTGCTTTCTCTATGTATTATAAAGTACTGCGATCCGGTCAATAATTTGATATATGGAAATTGATGTAAATGCACGTTTTAAGGGTCCCTGTATCCTGAGCCAAGAGCGCATCCAGAGTAGTTTCTCGGGAGGGGGGGGTAATCTGGTGTGACTGGTCGCACAGTACTTTCGGTAATTTAAAGATGCATTCTGTACTTGTTTAATAAATAACAAATCAAATTTTTAAGTATTAATTTTTAAAATTTTATATTAAAAATAAAATTTAATTCCCTAAATTTTTTTTTTTTTCAAATCTCCGAGGAGGGGTGTAATTATCCCTATTACCCCCTCCCCCTTGTATCTGCCCTTGGTATGAACAGGAGTTTTAGTTCTCAATATGAACGCAAAGTTACCCGAACTATGATTGGTCCTCTTCTTTCTTTGATTGAACAAAATTGCTATTTTATTAAATTCTTTATCATGTTAGGAATATATAATAGGATATAACTTTTTTACTTTCTCATCCTATATATGTAATATATAATGAGAAAGCATTGCGATTATGCCAAAAATTTGATGTCTAGATTTTGAAGCTTTTGGACAAAATCTGCCAAAAATAACTAGTACTTTGTGAAGTACTTTTTCAGTTTTTTTGGAATTTCTCAAAATCGGCTCTAACGATTTTGATTAATATTCAAAAATCAATTATTTTTACATGCTCTTTAAAAAGGATATCAGTAAAAATTTTCGTGACAAAATTGTTTGAAGTACACTTTACTGATATATTTCAGATTTTTTTAATTTTCCGGCTCTTCCTTCCTTAGAGCCAATGTTAAATTCCTATTATTATAGGCTATTGGAAACTAAATATATCTCGACACAAAAAAATCTGGTGCGGCCAGTGATACCAGTTTTTTTTTAGTCTTTTCGGCCATTTAAACTTTAAACAATACATTAATAATCATTAACTACGATATCCATCAATATATTGGAGTCCAGGCACATTTATTTATAAGCCCTACCTGCAAATGATTTAAATAAATTAATCGCACTGCCTGGAGTCCGGGTGGGTTCACCTTCCAAAGAATGAACCTTTCAGACAAGGGGGGGGGGGGATACTTCCTTATAGTAACTTATAAGTGTTTTTCCTAGCTTATATTTTCAACCCAAGCCAATGCCCTTAGGGCATTAAATATTTGAATCCATCACGTAATAAAAAAAAATTAAATTAAAAAAAAAAACCTTTTTAAATTTTTAATATAGTCAATTATTTTTCTTTGGGTTAATTTAATAAATTCAAAAATGAATGGGCTATAAGATTAAAATTTTTTTATAATGGTTAGCAATTATTAATAACATCAAAAATATCAATATTCTTCATAATTATTGATAGTTTTAAATAATAAACAAAAAAATTACTCAAGCCAATTAAGTTTAATTATATTATTTTTAAAAAATATACAGAAGCTACTTTTCACGGAAATAATTTACTCAGTTCCTATTTGAATAAACATAATATCAGGCCTAGATAAAGCTATATAAAAGGAGGCATATAAAAAAAGGGTTGCGTGCAAGTATTTTCAGCCCCGAAATTGAAGACGCCGAAGGGCGCAATCAGGTCGACGACGTTTCATTGTCTCTCGACTGATGGTCCTTAATACCAACAGGACAGACAGACTCACTTGCCAAGTCCTGTTTTGTACTAGCCACACATTCACTAACGGTGGCTTGCCGATGACCGAATTCCATCCTTGGAGCTTCGTCAAAGTATCTCGCTTATCGAAATTTTTAATCACATTCACCATTCACAAGCTGGTCTTTGGAACCATTTTTTGATAGGCCATTTATTTTAAAAATAAAAAAACACCTGCAAACACTACTTAGGGATATAATACTCTAACCTTTTTACACCTGCGGACCGTTGAAAATAGAAAAATTATTTCCTGGACGGCTAATGCATTTTATTCATATAAATATATAATATATATAGTGTAGTTTAGATTCAATACAGCGAAATCTTTCACGCATTATCAGGAAATGTCTGCAGATCACATACATATAAATTAGTATATAATAAATGACATGATAATGAACCAAATTCTACCCTTTGCATTCGATAAACCAAAAATTAAAGAATGGAAAATGAACGTTAACGTTATTAGGCTATTAAGTACACTGTTAAAAATTTTCATAAACTGTATATGAAGACTGTTACACAAACCGCCCCCTCCCCCAATCCTCTGAGAAACTCCTTGCTGGAATGTCATTTCCTAACCCAAGATTTCATTTTAACTCGTTGATATAATTAACGAAGAAACTTAGAGATCGATTGTTGAGAAATCAGCGAGATTGTTTCCTTTCTGAAGTTGTCCAAAACCTTGAAGACCCAGTAGTCAATTGGCGCAAGGTCTGGTAAATATGGTGGGTGATAGATACTTTTCAAGTCCTACTCCTGTAGTTGAGCAGAGTGTTTTTTCGACATGTCATCTTGTATCTTGCTGTTCACTAATCTTAGTTATTTAATTGCAAGCCATTCTATTCATTTTCTTGCAAACTGACTGATATAAAATGTTAGTTTTTTATAATCAAGTTTTCCATGGTTGTGTTATGTTGGAAGTTTCAATATTTTATTAATTCATATATCTGAATATCTGAAACAACGGTGTCTTTTAAGAGTCGAATTATGGATCTGATTTGTACTTAGAGTGCTTTATTCTCAAAAACAAACAATATGATCCTTTCAAAGGAAATAATTAATACCATCTTTTAAAATTTAAATTATTATAGAATATATCTAAATCATAATTTGATTCTTTAATAAAATTTAGTGAAAGTGTTAAAAGCGTATAAATTAAAATGTAAATATCCACGACCTCCCTGACCTTCATTTCACTAAATGCTTTTTCATATCATATCATCAAAAACTTGGTATTTTTGAACAGTCACATTTTTTAATAATATTTATGAATGAATTTATTTCTAAGAAACTCAAATACATGTATATAAGAGTGTAATATTGTCCGTAGACTTATATTAGGAACCTCGCAAATTTTAATAAAGATAAAGCTGACCTCAGGTGGTCCTTGGCCCAGTCCAGTATTGTTTGTCCCGATTGAAAAGGAGATGATTTCATTGGCATTTGGGTGTTTTGATGAGTGTGCAAGATAAAAAAGAAAGAGGCTTTGGAAAGAGAGATATTGATTGGGATCCCGGGCCGGTTTTGGGCCGGGGGAAGTCCCTCACGCCTGCACGTGTGAATGGCCCGTTCACAAAAGCACCTGCTATCCCCTTTCTTTGTTACGGAGTTACTGTTTCTCTGGCGCCCCCAAACTCACCCTCAATCTATCAAACTAATAATGAAAATATCTTTAAAACAACACTTCTTTTGTATGATATGGATTATGCATTTTTTTGTTTAAGAAATAACTTAAGGATTATTATGGGAGTTTTTAATTATAGACCACACTTTATATTAATTAATTATTAAAAGAAAATACTGTACAACGTTTCAAGTGCAGAATAGGGGAGTTCTGCTTATTCTGCAGTCGAAACATTGTACAGTATTTTTATTTAAAAAAAAATAATTATGTAAACAGCCCCACAGAACAAATTGCGGGACCCACTTTTTTGGACTCAGGGGATCTCAAAACATGTATTTCCATCAAAATCTCTACATGGAATTTTTGACATGATCGCTATACTTTTTCTCTATATATTACTTATATAGGTAAGAGAAAGTAAAAATTCTTATTAAAAGAAATTTATAACTTTAAAAGAATCAAAAAAATAAGAAAAATAAAATTTGTAATGCTTTTATCCTAATGTTCTCTCCTTAAAGTTTATTTTTTCACACTTATTATTGAAGTTAATTATTAAAATTAATGACTCCGAGTAATTTGGTTAATCGGTTTGAGTCTGAAAAATATTTCGACTTATCAAAGTGTGAAAATGTAAAAAAAGAAATTTTGATTTTAGCATGAAATTATTTTTAATTTTGTGACCCAATAAAAAATTAAACTTAAATTCTTACAAAAAGTTTTACATGGCCTTATTACAGGCCAGTGATTCCCAAAGTGGGCGCTACCACCCCCTGGTGGGCCCTGCAGCGATCCAGGCAGATTGCTATTAAAATTTAAAAAAAAAAATTAATTTCCAGGGGACGTTGAGTTTCTGGAAAGGGGCGGTAGGCCAAATAAGTTTGGGAACCCCTGTTATAGGCTAATAAAATTTCAAAAAAAAAAACAAAAAAAATAGTTATTCGCGAGTGAACTTTATTGTATTTCATTGCACTATCAAACAACAAATACAAATTACTTCTTTAAAATTTCAATTCATTTGAATTTTAATGAAATCGAAATTTTTTTTTAGTTTTTCATTAATTTTTTTTTTTTTTTTTTACTTTCTCTTACCTATATGTGTGTTAATATACATGTATATATAGAGAGAAAGTATTGGAATTGTGTCAAAACTCGATGTCGAGATTTTGTTGGTAATCCGATTAGACATAACTTTTAATCGGAAATAAATGAAATTTTTTCATAAGAATTTTCAAGATTTTCGCAATAAAATTAACAATTTTAAATAGAATTTAGGTTCCAAAGTCCAAATGAAAAATATATTTTTTCTAATAGGTCTCTTTTGTCAAGATAAAAAAAAAAATCCTAAGAAATTTGACAAAAACTGATTAACAAAATTACTACGAGTCATTAATTTTAATAATTAACTACACAATATTAAGTGTGAAATAATTAACTGAAAGAGAGAGCATTAGGATAATAGCATTACAAATTTTATTTTCCTTTTTGTATAATTTGATTCTTTTAAAGTTATAAATTTCTTTTAATGAGTCTTACTTATATATGAAACAGTAAGAGGGAAGAGGGGCTATAGGGGCTATAACCCCCAGAAGACCTTTTTTTTTTCTTTTTTTAAACATTCACACTTTTTTCTCATTCACACTCACACACACATTCACACAGTCTTTTTGGCAACTTAGGCCATTTAAGACTTTTTACGATATCCGTTATTGATAAATATACATATATGGGGTCCAGGCATTCCTATTTAAGCCATTTGGTATCCAATTGGCTTAAATAAAATCATCGGACTGCCTGGGGTCCGAACCCGCGACGTTTGGTATATGAGGTTAGCACGCTAACCTCTACGCCATGCCCCGAGGGCCCGCAGAAGACCTTAACTTACACTAGATATTCTTAAAGAAATCAATTCAGTAAGAACTGTTTTTACACATTTTTTTTAAATTTATTATGATTTGTTTTTTAATCATTATTAATTTATTGGAAATGAAAAATAATCACACAATTTAAATTAAATTAAAATCATTTAAAATTAAAGAAAATATTACAAAAGGATCATTCTAATTTCTTAAAAAGATAATGGCAGAGAAAATATTACTTTTTAATCATGAAAAAATTGTTTTTTTTTTTGTTTTTTTTTTAATAGGATATTTTTTCACAACTTTAATGAAGTTTTATTTTTATCATAATGTTTCTATATTTTAATTTAAAGATAAAGATTTTTTTCTTGTTTTTAAAAATAAAATATTGTTTCAACCCCCCCCCCCCCAAGATGTCCCAAAAAAAATTTCAGTCCCCAAAAAAAAAACAAATTTCCAGGACGGTGCCTGATATGAAATAGGCCTATATACAGTAGCGTATCCAGGTGGGGGCCAAGGGGGGCGCTCGCCCCCTCGCCCCTGGAGGATCAAGCCTTTGGCACCCCTCGATACCCACAAAAAAAAAATGCTCAAACGAGATTCGAATACAAAAAAAAAGGTCAAATGAGATTCGTATAGCCTACTAAAAAAAAAGGTCGAACGAAAAACGGAGCTTTGCCCTCCCCCCACCCTGCTCTCAACGGCTAGTTACGCCGCTCCTTATATAGTAGAATCTCTTCGAATTTCGAGAAATTCTTTTCCGTGATTTTATTGCAAAATCAAATAGTGAATTTTTTCATTAACAAAAATTTACAAAGACCGATTTCCATAAAAAAAATTGTTGCTATATAATCAATCTATATTTGAAATATACCAGTATAGTAGCAAAGTAAGCATTGAGAATGCAAAAGAATTCAATTTTTTTAGTACATCAGATGATTCCATTCCTTAAAATTACACTTTAAAATCCTTTATTTAATTCCGATCACTTTTTTTTTTTTAGTTTTTATTTTATTGCTAATTCAACATCTTTGTTTGGGCTTTGTTTACTTTTTTTTTACCATGAAAGGAATTTGTTTATTATTGCAAGACAAACGCTTTTATAAATTCAATAAAAAGAAATAATTTATTCAAGAGAATAAAATGGAAATTTAATAAATAGATTTATTAAACATACGAACCGGTAGAAAAAAAAAATTTATTTAAATAAATCTACGGTAAAGAATTTCCTTTAAATATTTTAATTGAATTAAAAATAGAATTGAATTCCTTTAAATAAATAATGCTTGAAATAGTTTGTTTTTGTTGTTGTTTGATACATTGCGTTGACCTTTTTGGTCTGTTTTTTTGTTGATTGGTGATTGAACTAACGTAAGCCCCCCCACCCGGAGGGGCCGTGGCCGTCCACCTTGCGCCTGCCTTGCGTCCTTGCCCTTGCCCTTGCCCTCTCTTCATTTCTCTCTATTTTTTATGCACCTTTCTGTTTATCTTTGAGAAAATTTCAAACCGAATGTGTGAGTGAAATGAACTTGTTTACAGATTCGAATCATTCACAAATCATATATTTATTTTAACACTATTATACGTTTGTTTGTTTATACCAGTATGTAAGCACACATCTCAAATTATTTTTTATTAATGTACTTTTTTAGTTTTTTCTAATTATAGGCTATATTATAATATAATTAAATTATTATTTTTGTAGGTAAAAATTTTTTCCATAAGGGAGCGTACAATTACGTAACGCAATTTGGGAAGGAGGGGGTCTCGTAAAACGTTACCATGCGTTACAGGGGGGAGGGGGTTGAACAACGCGTTACGTAACTGGTATTTTAGCGACTTTCGGTACTTTACGCAACAAAATTGTGACTTTTAGATAACAATGGCCACTTGAGCGTTACGTAACTTCTAGGGGGGAGGGTCCAGAAAGATGTTACGGCGCGTTACATGGGGGGAGGGGGCCAAAAACCTTCAAAAATTGCGTTACGTAATACTTGTACGCTTCCTAAGAAGAAGTTACTCATAGGCAGTGAATAAAAAATTTTGCCAGGCTGCTACCGACTAGTAATCTCCTTCTGTAGTCTGGTGTGTAATTTCTCCTACAAAATCGCGGTTAAATTAGAAGATATAGATATTAAAGTTCACTACCCCTAAACTGAATAAATGATATCCTAAAGCCACGAATTAAGAAAAATTTTCTTAAAATATTTTTTTAAATTAAATTTATTTATGTGCTTTATGAAATGTATTTATGTATTTTTTTCAGAGTTCTAAATTTGCAAGTTGAAACTGAAACTACCCGGTTATTTTTGAAATATTCCAATATTTTTTTTTATTAGATTCAATCTTGAGGAATCAGAACTATTTACGTATTCATGAATTTATATATTTCCATTACTCCTAATGGATTTTTTTTCTATAATGACAAACTAAATAATTACATAACCTTTGGAAGTTATTTATTTCTACTTTCTATTACTTATATATAAATTAAACTTTAAATTCTAATATATCGTTGGAAACTAAATATTTGACGACACAAGAAATCTGGCGTGACAAGCACGCAACACAACTTTCAATTACAGAAAGTAAGAGGAAGTCGTGTGCTGTGTGACCACACACCAGATTTTTTACTTTCTCTTAACTATGTATATATCTATATATATTAATATAAAAAGAAGTATTGGATTCATGTAAGAAATTCGATGTCGAGATTTTGATGGATATACACGTTTTGAGGCCCCCTGAATCCAAAAAAGTGGTTTGTTGGCAAAATGGTCTGTCTGCCTGAACAAAATATCTCAAGAACGAAAGTTATATTTAAGTTAGGTACCCCCTGGGGTAAGCTCTTGAACAACAAAAAGTACTTGTACTTTACTGATGTATTTTTTCAGTTTTTTTCGATTTTCCCAAAATTCGCTCCAACGATTTTGATTAAAATTCAGAAATCCATTATTTTTTAGATGCTTTTTTAAAATATCATTTTAAAACATTCTTCAACTAAACGAATCTTCGATGTCAATTTATCTCTTGAAATCTTTCAAAACAACATATTAAAAAATCCCTTTAATTGATTAAATCTCAAAAGAATCGACACTACAATATTTTAATAATCTTACATACTGTAGATTAGCTCCTTGAAAGCTACTAAAATGGTCAAATCTTGAAAAAATATTATTATGAATATTTCCGGAGAGGTTAACTTTATTATAGATAATTCGATGTAATAAATTCTCATAAATATCGATTTTAATTTGACATAATTTATATGCAAATGTACAAAAAAAACAACCTTTCATTTCTCCTAATAATTTTTAAAATTTTCTTATTTTTACAATTATTTTTTTATTTTTATTTTATCATAAAAAAAGTAATTTTTCGGATAGATTAGTTTGATGTTATTTTTTGAAATCGTTTTCATCATAAAATAAAAATTTGATAGGCTACAAAAGCTCGTCTGGCTAGTTGTTTTTATTAAAGTCTATTTGGGCTTTTTCAACCCCAATCAATAAAATTTTGAAACGTTTGATGTTTCATTCTTAAAAAATAAGGAGTGGATTCGGCATCTGTCCAATTTTTTCTTACATTCTTGTAATAATAAAAATAATAATTAATAGGTACTATATAAAATTATCTTTTATATTTTATTATTAATGTGCTTTTCTGACATCAAGGTTCTAATAGTATTACTAGAATAACGGTAATTAAGATTAATCGATTCATTGTAATTTACAATCCTTTTTAAGTTTCTTTCCTTTTTGTCATATCAAGCAGATTCTTAAAAAATTACATCAAGCGGAAATATTTTCATAATAACAAATTTTCTAATAAATACAGTACCTCATTTCCAATCTTATTACAATATATTCAAGATTTGTAGGAAACTCCCGTTTCTCCTATTGGATATCAACAAAGGGTAATTTTCGAACCCTTCAGAACCTTTTCTACAACTAAACCCCCACAAACCTGTCATTTTAAAGTCAATTAGAAAAAAATTAATTATTTGAATGCTTTGATTAGAGTTTGATTTAGTGATTAGAGAATATCTAGAGTTTTAGCACAACTCTAAAATATTTCAGGATTGTGGTGGTCTAAAAATGCTTCTAGATACATAAAATTAAAAAAAAATTCCGGGCGGAGGAGTCCCGAACCCCCCTTCCCGTTGAGGGTATTCTATACCCCCCTAACTCCGCGGATACCCATCAGGCACTCCCAAAATAAATTTCTAGATACGCCACTGTCAGAACCTTATTACCCACACAGCACAAAATATTGCTGGAATGTTGCAGCAATATTGCCAATCTTGCTCAATATTGACAAAATTGCAGCAACATTGATTCAATATTTCTGCAATGTTGTATAAAGGTGGACATAGGAATATTGGAATAATATTGCCGCTGCAATGTTGCCAATATTTTGCAATATTTGCAATATTGATGCAATATTCCTGCAATATTAATTGGCAATTTATGCAAGATCCGCGATATTTCTGCAACATTACTGCAATATTTTGTCCTGTGTGGGTACAAACTTATCTCGAAATTCATATGACCAATCATTAAAGACTTTTTAATTGAAATAATATTTCAGGGGCTCAAATCTTGAGTGCTCGTGGGCAACCATCAAGTGTCAGGTCGTAAACATGACTGCTTCATTTTTCTCTCGGTTTCATTAAAAATAAAAGTGCCGACCCCTAAAGGTGAAGAATTATATTCATAAAAATTTCCTTTGTTTATTGTGATTAATGTATAGTTTCTATTTTATTAAAACTATTTTAAAAAATATCTCTAATTTGCAATGATTATTACTTTTTTTAAGTTAAACTTTTCATGGGCTACTTTTTACTTTTTTTTTTACTGATAATCGTTTTATTTCCTTCTGAGAATTTATAAAAGTAGCTCTTTACTTAATTTTTTTGTAGTTTATTCATTTTATGAATCTATTTTGTGAGTCTTATAATTGAGAGACTAATTTTTTGTCTTTGTCTTTTATTGTATTAGGCTGGATTTGCAAACAACAATGAAAGGTAATACTTTGTGGTTTATTCGATCTCGATATTTTTATAATTATTTGATTTATTCATATGTTGTTTTTCGTTAGTGAGTGACTTTAATGATCAAATGCACGAAAATGGCGAGACCCCCCTGCCATCTTTGTGAGCAAAGAACAGGAGCAGGGCAAGGATGGTGGTCTCTAGTGTCCAACTCGGCAGCCGACTTTACAACTTTTTACAAAAGGACTGACCGGTTTTGCACATATATGCATTTGAATAATGACCTAAGTATTATTTTTTAAACTTGATTATCTCAGTTTTAGAACTCTGCCATTAATAGTCTAGCTTTATCGGCTCTTATGGAATGTATTCTTTCAAGAACAAGAGCAACGAAAAGTAGCTAAATATGGCGGCAACTTTTTAAATAAAAAAAAAGCGAATGCCAAAATGGATAACTCTTCGTTTGGTGATCTGGCAAGCCAATTAAGAACCAAATCAAGCTCGTAATTGGCCACTGTTTTGTTGCAATAAAATCCAATGGTAATTTCTCTAAAGTGTTGATAGGCCGTTGCTGATAAGCAAAGACCGTTTGTCACAGACTCAGCACGTATTAATTATCTATCCATGTTGGGTTTTCTAACTCAACAACCACTTTCTGTTTAATTTTCTCGACAACAGTTTAAAATCGTGTAAACTAGAATACAATTGTTGCAGTGAGAAACAAAAAAAGAGCGAATAGAAAGAGAACACAAGTAAAAAAAAAGGCTGATTAAACGAAACTCGTGTCGGCCAGATTTAACGATTGTTTTTGTCTTGGCTCTTTATTTCACTTTCAATGGTTGTTTTGTTTTTTTTCTTTTTTTTACTCAGGACTGACTCCTTTTGAACTAAACTTAGAGAAATTATCACCTAACGAAGACGTTGCAACTTCTTCATTGAAAGAGATTCGAATTTGTTTATATCCGCGTCTTCTTTTAAAATGCATTATTTAATTATACAATCAAAAGGAACTTTTAGAAGAAGAATAAGTTTGAGGAAATTTATCATTTAGTTAACTATTTATTCATAGCTTTATTCCTTTATTGTAATTACAAAATTTATTCCTTTATTGTAATTATTATAAAAGATTTCAAATTAAAAATATACAATATCCTAATTGCGACCTCTCACACTTAATTTCATTTTCGTATTCTTATTACTTCCTTTAATTATTTCCTCTAGACATTAATAATAAAAGATTAAAAATAGTGACTCTCTTTGAAATACAATTTAAATTGATTCTATTCTTCCAAAGAAGATTAGAGAGAAAAGGATTTGTTATCCTGTATTATCCATTTGCTTTTTCCCCAATCAGGTTCAAATTTTTTGTTACGAAATTTTATCAGGCCTTTTTTACTTTCCCTTACTATTATAAGAATTAAAAAAAAATCTGGTGGGACTGGTCGCACAGCACACAACATTCTTTTACCCTTTGTCACATCAAATATATGTATGGATTTATTTATTTTCCCATAGCACCTTAGGTCCAAATTTGATCACTTGCATTTCATAAGTAACAAGAATAAAGTGGTCTTCATAAGATCTCAAAAAAAAAAAATGAGAATATACATTTGAAAGAGCATCTAAAACATAATTGATTTTTCAATTTTAATCAAAATCGTTGCAGCTGATTTTGAGAAAATCTAAAAAAACTGAAAAAGTACATCAGTAAAGAACTAGTACTTTTTGCCCGATTTTGTTCAAAATCTTATATTCACGCCTCAGGGGTTTGCCTAACTTAAATATAAAATTTCAATCTCGTATTTCATTTCCTTCATGCTTAAAAAAGTCAACACATACAGACCAATTCGCGGGATCGCTTTTTTGGACTCAAAACATGTATATCCATCAAAATCTCGAATCCCTCTATTTATTTCACATATAGGAAAGAAAAAGTTTACATTCTGGTCAAAAATACCCCAGAATTGCAAAAAAGTCTGTAGAAAGTTATGCAACATGCTTGCCTATTTGTTTACTCATCACGTGTTTATTCTTGATTTTGTAAACCGATTAATCGCCGGCTGCCGATTAGTCAGCTTATCGGGATCATCATTTTATAATCGTCGCTGATAATTCCTACCCGATTTTTTTTCTTTTTGCTTTTATTTTAAAACAGCACTCGTGTTTGACTTCTTGGCTGTAATTAGGTTATAAATTAGTAGAGGTCCATCTCCTCAATGAAACGCAACCATTCAAAGGTGAAACATGGTAATTGCTTGCTTTAGTGATGTGCTTCAGCGTGAAACATGTAATAGAGTTAATTGTTTAATTGCCTGCATTTAGCCTGAGAGCATAAGGAACCGTAAATTATCATTTTTTAAACATTCATTTTCAAACCCTTTGGCTTTGCTCAATTATTCATACTTTGCTTTCTATAACTCATTATAATAAAATCGTTCTATTTCTATAGTATTCGGGTGATTACATGCTTTTTGAAATCTCAACTAGTAATTAATGGGCCCCTCAAAGGTTGTGTTGTGGATCTGCCCTTTTTACTTTTTGCCCTTGGGATACTCTTGGGAGCAGATAAATTTGACATACTAGCAAACCGATAATCAAAGTCAACCCCTTTTAAAATACATTCTTCATAATATTATAATTATTATACGAGAGTGCAGAATCGTTTTTGGTTTCTTAATTAATGACAATTAAAATTTATCATTAAATTTTCAAATAATTATACTGCACGTTAACATAGTGTATAATTTTGGAAGATCTAACGATTTCTGCATTCAAATAATTCATTTTTTTTTTTGTTAGGAATTTTATCCAATCTTAGAGTTCGATTATATAAAAAAAAGCGCAATATCCTAACTTTAATGAAATTATAGTCAAATATAGAACTGATTTTGGACATCTTTTGCATGAGAAATATTTTATATCTTTTACTTTTTTTTCGAGATACAGAAGACGTATTTAATTTTATCAAGTGGCAAAATCCAGGTACTAGTAACTACTTTACTGATGTACGATGCTTTTTTAGTTATGCCGATTTTTTCAAAAAACTCGCTCGGTCAACCCGGAACTAATTACTTTCTCTTTCCTATATATGTAATATATAGAGAGAAAGTATTGCGATCATGTCAAAAATTCGGTCATCCGAATCCAAAAAAGTGGGCCCGCAAATTGTTCTGTCTGTAACAATTTTAAGCATGAATGAAGTGACCTATGAGATTGAAATTTTATATATTTGTTAGGTACCCTCCCGGACAGTCAAAATATGTTTTTGAACAAAATCGGCCAAAAAGTACTAGTACTTTTCTGAAGTACTTTTTCAGGTTTTTACGAATTTCTCAAAATCCGCTCTAACGATTTTGATTAAAATTCATAAATCAACTATTTTTTAGATGTCCTTTAAAAAGTATATCAGTAAAATTTTTTGTGAAAATTGTTTAAAATAAACTTTACTGATGAAGTATTTCAGATTTTTCAAATTCATTTTCCGGCTCTTCCTTCCATAGAGCCAATATTAAATTCCTATGAGGATTTGCATGTTAATTTCGATTCAAAAGGGGCCCTTTGGAACTTTTTACACATAAAAAAAAAAATTCCAATCTTATGAAATTTCGTATGAGATGTTTTTATTTGTTATTGTTTATTGCTGTATTTTAGGCTTTGGCTCTTTACAGGGGATCTGAGTATAAACAATCATACATTCCCTCGACTTGGGACATAGAATGGCCAACATAATCGTACACCCAGTGCACATCCTAGTACACAATATACTATATTAATATAACATAATCAAAATATATCAATAATAAATAATAACAAAGAAACAATAAGGCAATAAATATACAGAGGTATCAACATCAATAATCACATAACAATAAATAATAAACTCTCAAGACAATATTGATATTTAATTATCATATTAAAAGAAGAGCTTGATCAAAATTGTAATTTTGCTTTCACTACCTTTGCTCTGCCTTTTGTTTTAGAGCAAATTTTCGCAGACGTCTGCGTGTGTGAATTTCATTTGAAAATCCAATTTGTTTAATTCACATAAAAGGCTAAACAAAGGAGAAAAATTACTTCTACTTTCTTTAATAAAATTTTACTTTTATTATCAGTTTACCCATGAATAGTGAAAATTTCATATAATTTTCTCCCAGTATATTTATATTATAATCAGAGATCATTTTTTTTAAACGTTATATATATTTAATTCTTTCAAATAGAAAACATTTTCCTAACGGTAAAAGAAATAACTAGACTTGTAATTATCAACATAATTTTATAGATAAAATAACAAATTTTCTAATTTAAGAACAGATAAAGCATTCACTAATGATTTTTATTTTAAATAAAGATATTTTTACTTATCTGCTAATGATTTTTAGTTTGAGAGCAAGCGGCAATGTTGTCGACAATTTTGGGTGTCGGTGTCGGCAATTTTGCTTTGACGGAGTCGGCATAAAATAAACTACAAAAACTATTGTACTTTTAAACACATGCCGTTTATAATATAAAAACCTTTATTAAATCATTCAACAACAATATAATACATTGTTAATGTTTTTACATTTGTTTAATGATGTCAAATGACAATGAGATAATTACTATCTGTAACAATTGACACTTAGACTGTCCCGAGGAAGACGAGTGCTCGAAACGTCGAGTATAAATTTGTTTTTTTACTTTTCCTTGGCTAACTCCATTCCATACATCTATATTCTATAAAACCCTTTTAATTTTCTCAATGTCGGTGGCGGCATATTAAGCCAAGCTCACTTTCCCTCTCCTCTTCATTTCTTTTGAGTGAAAAGATTACGAATGAAGGAGAAAAACTTGACTCTGCTTAGCCCTCTTGAAAACAATACGAATTAACGAGCTTTTTAAGCAAGTACAAATTATAAGTGCACAGTATAAATAAATAAATAAAAAAATAAAAGTGCACAGTAATAAATAAATAAATATGTACTGTGCACTTGCTCCGACTCAGTTCACATGAGTCGGAGCAAGTGCATAGTGCTCGAAAACGACTGCAGAGTAAGCAGTCGAAACGTTGTGCAGTATTTATATTTTTAATAAATAATTAATACAAATGTGTTCTATAATTAAAAACTCCCTTAATAATAATAATGCAAACCACAATTAGAAGTTCGATTTAGTCTATTCTTCCGTAGCATGCCCAAAATTATCCTTTTTAGATTGTATTGTATCTATTTTTGTTTAGAAAATTAGATCTTTTGATTTCCTATAAGCTCAGCAACCCGGAGTTTTAGCCTTAAGGAGGAGGGGGAGGGGGAGGCGGCCCCCCTCATTATTTCAGAACTTCTCTCCATTTTCATAGAGAATTAACTTATATTAGTTATTTTTTTTTATTTAATGTACTAATGAATTCTAAAAACTTAAAGAAAAACAAAAAATAATCTTAAATAACAAAAAAAAAAAAAAAAATATGTTGAATCAGAAAAAATTTAACGAGTTTTGTTGAATTTTTACATTTACATAATATCTAGTTATAATAAAATAAAACTTGTTAAACTTTCAGCTACCTCACTTTGGCACCGGAATGACTTTTGTCACGGATATTACGTATAGCGATCACACTTCATTTATTTTTAATGTGGCAAGAAGATGAAACCCAGACGAGTTGTGACTGATTCTCTGGTTGCAGATTCGCCACCGATTCGGTTGCTACGACGAGATTACTGAAGTGGATCGCCGCCGGGTTCGCCACTGCAATTGGGTTCGTTTCCTGCGAGCTGCACCCACCTATACTGATGAAGTCAACTTAATTGGAACTAAAGTCAAAGGTGAATAAATTAGAATCATGTTAACATTAAGTGACAAATCACCTATCTCACTCAATCAGTAAAATTTATGAAATAGTAATACTCTTCTATTCAGTGTAGTTATCGAAGGACATCACATCCTTCCAAAAGTAATTTAGTAATTGTTTATTAAGACAGAGTAACTCATTAGATATGATACCCTTGAAGCCTTTCTTAAATGATACGTACTTTTTCAGTGTTTTTAGATTTCCTCAAAATTCATTTGAACGATTTTGTTTAAATTTCATAAATCAACTATTTTTTAAATGCTCTTTAAAAAGTTTATCAGTAAAATTTGCCGTGGGAATTGTTTGAAGTACACTTTACTGATGTGGAATCATTCGTAGCTCAGCGCCATCTATGAATCGAGTGGTCAAGTTTGAAACTAAGGTGCTATGGGAAACTAAATATATCTCGACACAAAAAATCTGGTGTGACCAGCACGGTGCACAACTTTCTCTTACCGAAGTGTAAGAGAAAGTTGTGTGCTGTGCGCCAGTCACACCAGATTTTTTATTTACAAAAGATTCGATATCAGGATTAAAAGTTGTTAGTTTTAACCTTAACGGGCTACGGGAGCGAAGTGGTTACGCATGTTTTTCCCGCTAAGATGGCGTTGTGTGTCATTAAAAGTATGCCCAAATATCAAGTAATTCAAAAATTTGCCAAGAGATGTCAGAATGGTAGCTAATAATATTTAATGCATTTGGTTGATTTTCATTGATCTTTTAACAATAAATACTTTATAAATGTTATTCTATATTATGTATCTTTTATAAAAGCATAAAAATATATAAATATAGGCCAAAGGGATCAGCGGGATCAGCTGTTAGACTAGCCTGCCATCTATTGCAAGAATGCTGAACTAATTTGACAGTTGAATTTTAAATAAATCATCTAAGCTTATTTTAAAAATTTCTTAATTAATATGTGATTAATAATAACAATAAATTCATTTTTAAATTTAAAAAAAATTAAAGATTATTGGGACTGATTGTTTTTTTCTATTTGCTTGATAACAAAAAAATTAATTACGATAATTTTTTAATAAGTCATTAAAAAAATTATAGCTCGATGTCCCATTAATCTCTTATGAATTTAATTCATTTAAAAAAAAACTGCATTGAAAAATTCCTTATAATAGTCTAGTTTTTTTTTAAAGTACGTTTAGACGTCGCTCCTGAACCTGAACTTTCCACACAAAGTTTATTCCTGTACTTACTTTTTATAAAAAGAGAGGAAAAAGCCCTTTTAATTTTGCCCGTCGCACCGAAATTGCTCCCGCGACCCATAGTTTAGGAATCACTGTTCTAGAGCATAGAACAAAATTCCATAGTGAATAAATAAATTCTCCCATGAAAGAGAATCTTATCCTTGCCGAGGAGGTAGGGGGGCCACCAAGGTGAGACTCTCTAACCTTGGACCGTGGGAATTTCGTCCTTATTGTTTTCTACCATGCAAAGTCCAACCTGAAGATGAGTGCACCTTGAAATTTAAACTTGTATCAGCCGCTTGCCATATGCATCAAAACATTTCTGACCGCAACATTTCTAGCATCCTGTTGCTGTTCATAAAAGCTACTTTATTGCAGGATGTAAAGGAGATACGTCCTATTCATCCAGGTCTATTATCTTTCATGCATGACTTGTGAAAGATGCAACCTGTTTAGAGCAATTTCGTTAGCTTTTAAAATTATTAATTTCCTAGCCAGTAATAAAGAATGTAAGATATCTACCTAGTTAAATGTATTATTAAAAGAAAAACGGCTACCAAACGCCTACTGAACTATTTTCAAGTTATTCTAATATTATTTAATATTTTCAAAAGAAAAGTTTTAACAAACACCTGCTCAGTGGTTTTATACGAGGGACTCGATTTAACTTGCTTATGATCCTGAAGGAAATTAGTTTTATCATCAGTGTTAAAATCCAAGCCGTTGTTTATTTTGTAAATTGAGTTGTTATTAGATATGGTCGACAAACTTCTTTATATTTACGACCACTTTTTTACACGGACTTAAATATTTTTTAATAATTAGGAATTATAATGAATCAAGAGTAGCGGGAGCGATTCGTGATCTAGCAAGGAAAAAGCAAAAGAAAGCAAAGAAACTCTTAATACTACCATTTAGTTGATATTCCAATAGATTCCAATGGCCCATTGCATTTACATAGACGAGTCGTCCCTAAGACGACGATTATCAAGAAATATTTTTTTTCTTTTAATATATTGGCCCCGGGTGCCCGACAATGGCAAAATCTCCATTTGGCCAATCAAGAAATATTTTAAATCCTTGATAAAAGAAGACGTGAAAAAATTTTTTGAGAAACTTTTCTCTTTCTGGGTGAATATCTCAAAAGAAATTTAAGATATCAGAGTCAAAAAAAAAAAAAGATTCTTTTTTCTATAAAACTAGAATAAATAAGGGTTATTTAAAGGCCCCTTACATGCCATTCATGTGATTCTGATTAAAGTGACGTCATTATTATTGACATGTAAGGGGCCCTCTAGAGCATAAATTCAAAAAAAAAAAAAAACATCTAAAAAGGATGGCAAAGGCTCAAAGTTGAGATTTTGTCAATTTCAGAAAGCCAAAGTTTGTATCTTATTTTATTTTCTTTTTTCGGCCAAAAAGTATTAGTACTTTACTTATGTAGGTACTTTATGAGTTTTATTCGATTTTCTCAAAATTCACTCCAACAAATTTTGATTAAAATATATTTTTAGATGTTTTTTAAAATATTTTTCCTCATTTTGCCCCTGAAAATTGTTTGAAGTACACTTTACTCTAGTACTTCATAGGAAAAAGATAAGAGAAATGGTTGCCGTGGTAACAAACTAATATAAATGTTTTCCCATTTTGATTAAAATTCATAAAGCAACTATTTTTTAGATGCTATTTAATAAGTATATCAGTAAAATTTTTCGTGAAAATTGTTTGAAGTACACTTTACTGATGTAGGATTACAGTTTTTGCAAATTCATTTTTCGGTCTTCCTTCCATGTAATTTTGTATTCCTCTATTGTGTATAAAATATCCAAATATGAGATAAAAATTTTAAAAAATAGCTATATCTAAATAACGAAAAGAGCTAGGAGGTTAAAATTTTATATTTAAGTTAGGTACCCCTCTGGCACGTAACACGAATCTTTCGAACAAAATCGGCCAAAAATTACTAGTACTTTACAGATATACTTTTTCCGTATATTTCTCACGCTCTAACGACTTTGATAGAAAAATCAATTATTTTTTAGATGTTCTTTAAAATGTCTATTTTCATTTTGCTCTCAAAATTGTTTGAAGACCACTTTACTCTTGTACTTCATAGGATAGATAGGAGAAATATTAGCCATGGTAACAAATAAATATTATATTTCTGTTTCACACCAGATTTTTTTTTTTTACCCCTTGTTAACTCTCACACATTCTAAAACAAAAAAAAATGTATTTGTTTTTATACAAAAAATTTACTTACTTTTTTTTAAATAGCGGAACAAAAAACTTTAAATTGAACTTCCAGTTTTTAACGGAACTTCACATTTGGTGTCTCTTAAATAAGAAAAGGCTATTTACGGGTTGATATTTGTCAGTGCGTGAACACGATAATTTAAGAATGGATGGGAGAGTCTACATTCAATAGGGTAGGATTGAAAGAGTCCTCCCCAGGCCACTTTAGATTAATTTCAACCAAGTTAAAACATATATATAGAATTTCCTCTTCTAAAATATTCAAAACACTATCCTATTAATGTTTGCAGTAATGCAACAATTAGAAACTTTGCCTTCTTTTATTTTCTCTTACCTATATATGAATATATATAGAGAGAAAGTATTGGATTCATGTCAAAAATTCGATGTCGAGATTTTGATGGATATACACGTTTTGAGACAGTGGCGTAGTGAGGGGGGGCAAGGGGGATCATCATGCCCCGGGCGCTACTCCCAAAGGGGCGCCAAATGGTCCGCAAAACAAAGAAATACTGGATAATTTTTATTTTTATTATAATTGATTTCTGGGAAATATATTTTAAATATAGTTACATATAATATTATATGGTTTTCAAATGGGGGGGGGTATTAGTATTATTATGGGAGTTTTTAATTATATACCATTTTGTTTATTAATTATTTATTAAAAATATAAATACTGTACAACGTTTCGACTGCTTATTGTGCAGTCGTTTTCAAGTACTGTACATTAAGTGAACAATAGTTATTATTAAATTTGATTTTGTTCATGAGCTTTGCATCGCCCTCTTAGTAAATATGTCACATTTTTAACAATGGAATAATTTTTTAATTTAATTTAATGGTTCACGTGTTATGAATTTTTATTTTCAGGTGAACCTATATATGAAGTGGTCAAGCCAATTCCTGCCAACACTGAACTTGTGGTCTATTATCTTCCTGAAAGACCTGAAGAAGTTTTTTTCATGCCAGCTGTCCATTATCTACGAAATTCCCTCTACAGACGCACTATGGACACTATACTTGAAGGTAACATAATATCAATACATTGAACGAGTCTCAGGGAATTGGCACTGTTTTGGAGACTGGTGCCTCTTTGCAGACGGGGTGGGCTCTATCTGTGGGTTCTTGTCTCAAGCAAATCCCATTGTGCTGTCGAATCTGCAGCCGTCGATTCGCGATAGGAGCTGTCTTGTCGCCTGTTGATTTTTACCGGTCCCATCCTTGGTTAAGTTCTTCGTCTTTTTCTTGTTTTCCGATTATGCCGCACTTTCAATTGTATTCATATGCATGCATTTAATTCCCAATGACGCTAATGTTATCCTATCTTGAAATCGGCAAGCAAGGGAGCTCAATTACTTCAATAAATAACCGTGGCTTTATTGTTCAGATTAACTTGCTAATTAATATTAAGAACGGCTTTATTTTATCTCGACCTTCGTTAATAATTTCAATATTTTTAATCTTTAATGAATCACTTAATTAAAAAATTATATGTTAGTGAATTCTTCCGGCGGGGGATTTCGTAAAATTTATTTATAATTTAAAAATATTAATCTCTATTAAAAGTAAAAATATAAAAATAATTAAATTCTTTTTTTTATATTTATCAACGTTTTGAATAGAAAAAATGAGAATATACATTTTAAAGAGCATGTAAAAAATAATTGATTTTTGGAATTTTAATCAAAATTGTCGGAGGCAATTTTGAGAAAATTGATAAAAAAACTGAAAAAGTACATCAGTATAGTACTAGTACTTTTTGGCCGTTTTAGATAAAAAGATTATTTTGAGAGTCCCGGAGGGTACCTAACTTAAATATAAAATTTCAATCCGGTAGCTCAATTCCTTCATGCTTAAAATCGTTACACACAGACAGACAGCAATTTGCGGCGGGACCCACTTTTCAGGACTCAGGGGACTTCAAAACATGTATAGGACTCAGGGGGCCTCAAAACATGTATATCCATCAAAATCTCGACATCGAATTTTCGACATGATCGCAATACTTTCTCTCTATATATTTCATATATAGCGAAAGATAAATTAATCAACATTCACTATTTTCTCAAATACTTAATTTTATTAATTAAAAAAAATGTTTTTTTTTTCCACAAATTTGCCATATTTCTCCTTATCTAATTGTTGTCTATATATGTTTGCTTGTTTACAGATTCCCCCCTAGACCTTTCAATGTCCCTTCTCTCTCGAGTTTTGACAGCTCCATCCCCGCCTAGTGGTGGTGATACAGATGAACGTAAATCAGTTTCCGGAGAATCGTCCACTTCTTCCTCAGCTGCAAGTTCTGCAGGTGATCTATTAGACACCCTTCGTCATGATACCACATTATTGTCCACTCAGCCAGTTGTGAAAACACGCGGTGGACGTGGTGAACGTACTCTTTTGCCTTGCGAAGTGTGCGGAAAGGCATTCGACCGTCCCTCCTTACTCAAGAGACATATGCGCACTCATACAGGTGATCACCATTTTTATGTCTTCTTGATACGCGTACTACAGTATAATCTTTGCAATCAATCCACTTGAACGCACATGAGACCAAGCGTGCCTTACACAGGCGCTATTCATTTTTACACCACTTACCCGCATGTTATTTTCTGCTCTACCAACCTTAAAATTATAATTTAATTAAAATATTAAACGCTACACATAACAGTTCTGGATCGTTACACGGTGGGGGATTTATTTGCTTATCTTATCAATAATAATCTTGTTCTAAACAAACTATGTTTATAAGTAATTGTAACAAAAGATAATATAAAATTTTTAAAATTTTATAGAGAGGATATTTCTTTCTAAATAAATATAAATAAAATGAATTTTATCTTTATGCTTCACTAATGAATTTAAATCAATTGCCTATCAATCTTTAAATAATATATTACACTCCACATATAACAGTTCTGGGTCGTTAGTCAAAGGATTTATTTTACTTATCATTAACAAACAATCTTGTTAAACAAGCATTAAATGGTCATAATACTTAATAGGTAATAATTTATAGCAAAAAGTAAAAATGGGGTTTAAAAAAATATATTTCTAAAAATTTAGTTATAACTTTTAAGCCATATTATTAAACTTCAAAGTGTAAGTTTTTTCTTTACTATTTTTTATAAAGCTCGCTTTACTCTTAACTATCGAGGTACCCCATTAGTGAAACTCTATTATTTCGATGATTATTACGAACTTTCCGGGGTTATGAATTTTATTTTAAGCCTTCAGCAGGCAAGTTTATCGCCAATTTAGGATATTTCTTGTTGCAATGTACCATCAAGAAAAAAGATATTGGACAACCCCTCATGTCTACCTGAATTTAGAGCCTTTTGAGGTATGTATACCATCAAGAGAAAAGATATTGGACAACCCCCCTCACGTCTACCTGAATTTAGAGAGGTATGTATACCTCAAAAGGCTCTAAATTCAGGTAGACGTGAGGGGGTTGTCCAATATCTTTTCTATTGATGGTATACATACCTCAAAAGGCTCTAAATTCAGGTAGACATGAGGGGGTTGTCCAATATCTTTTCTCTTGATGGTATACATACCTCAAAAGGCTCTAAATTCAGGTAGACGTGAGGGGGTTGTCCAATATCTTTTCTCTTGATGGTAAGTGTAAGATGTTAAGGAAGGACTTCGAGTTCAAGTAGGGTAGTGATTTTTATAGAACTTATACATACATTTTTCCGTTTCATTTTTATTATTTTTTCAGAAATTAATAGATGTTTCTTTATTTTCTAGGTGAAAAACCTCACGTGTGCCTTGTTTGCAACAAAGGTTTTTCGACCTCTTCCTCATTAAACACTCATAGGAGGATCCACAGTGGTGAAAAACCTCACCAATGCCAGGTGTGCGGCAAACGTTTTACTGCCAGCTCCAACCTTTATTATCATCGGATGACACATATCAAGGTAAAAAGGCAACCACCTGAAACGTCCCCTCTCACCTGTTTAATGTTCTTCTTTCTTCTCTTTCTCTGATTTTACACATTATAAATAATTAATTCCCTAAACATCTCTTTCTAAAAAGTCTTTAATTTTATATTTTTTGGGAAAATCAAAAACCAATGGTTTTAGGGAAGTACTAAATTCATTAGATACAAATTGATGGCGGAAATAATAAATCAAACATATAATGCGATATGTTGAGAGTGTAGGCCTACTCAAGATAAATTATTTGGCAACTGCCTTTTTTTTATTTATAGAATTAGCAATGCTTTCTGATATTGCTTTCTTAAAAATAAAATATGCCTTTCTATAAAATCACCCTAATGAACAAAATTAATTGCAACAATTGGCAGCTCCGAGTTGAGGGGATGCAACGTTTCGTAACGCTTTCAGTGGTATAAATTAAACTTACTCTGCACTAGCCTACTAAAGAAGTTTCTCTTTAATAAATTGATAAATTCGAAAAAAAAAACATATGTATTTCGTAAATATGGCGAATGAAGAGAGAAGAAAGAGGTTAGTGATAGGCGTAGCCAAAAATTTTCGATGGGGGGTTTGGGTTTTTTCTCCCCCCCCCCCCCTCCTAAAAAAAAAGAAGGGTTATATGAATTATAATAATTTCCCCCCCCCCCCCCCCCCCGGGGGCCCGGCCTCTCCCTTTTTTTTTTTAATTTTTTAATTTTTTTTTTAAATTTTTTTTTTTTTTTTTTAATTAGGGGTTTAATTTTTTTTCTTTCTTTTTTTTTTTTCTTTTCTTTTTTTATAATTATAAATAAAAATAATAAAAATATTTATATATTTTTTTTTTTTTTATTTTTAATTTTTTTTATTTTTAATTTTTTTTTTTATTTTTTTTATTAAATATTATAAAAATAAAAAATTTAAATTTTTTAATTTTTTTTTTTTTTTTTTTTTTTTTTTTTTTTTTTTTTTTTTTTTTTTTTATATTTTTATATTTTAATTTTTTATTTATTTATTTTTATATAATAAAATAAAAAAAAAAAAAAAATATATAAAAAGGGTGGGGGGCCCGGTTAGTGTCCTATTCTTGTACTACGGGGGTTTTGTCCGTCTCTTGTCAAATTATCAATATAAAAATTCTTAAATAAAAACAAATAGAAGTTCAAACAAGGACGTGGCTGCCCTAGATTGATCAAAATTTGTTGGTGGGCCCTTCTTCCTGTTTTTTTTTTTTTTTTTTTTTTTTTTATTATTTCGTTTTTCTCTATGATATATTTTTATTTCTATTACATGAGAAGCACTGAACCAATTTACCAATGGAGTATAGTATGACATCCTTATATAAAGATTAACATTTTTACTACGCCTCTGGGAGGGAGTAATCAAACCCCCAGCCACGCGAATTTAGCGCCTCGACCATCAACGAGTTAAACTAGCTATTCAAATTTATTTTTCAAATAATTTTATTTTGCAAAAAAAAGATGACATTATGTGCCGGGTGGTATTTTGCCCGCTCTGCTACCCTATTGTTACGCCACGATTATATGATTGTGTAAATGATTATTTTTTCCAGGGAAATTTAGCATACGGTCTTAAAGTTTGAGTGAGATTTTTGATAACGTTCGGAAGGGGGGGGGGCGTATCTTTGATACGGCGGTAGCTACGCCCCCTCTGTTTACCATTGGAGATTGATAGATTCCAAATACTTCTTCGATGAAATTCTAATAGGCCTATTTATTATCACGGAGTCGTAATAATATTATATTTTAAGTCACTCTTTTATAAATAAATAATAATGCTAGTTAGTCAAAATGAAAAGATGTATATCTCATTCTTCACAAGCTTATAAAGAAAAAAATAATATCTGTTATAAATGAAAATCAATTTAATGGAGATATGGGCCTATCTACAGTATAAAAATCCGTGGCTGTATACGGGATAATGAAAAATCGTTCAACTCTTTTTCATAGAATTTAATTGAACCAATCGAAAGGTCACTCGGTCCAAACAACATCCATCCATAAATGGATGGTTGGCAAACAATTTTCTTAGAGCATTTTTCACCGTTTTTACCCCGTCCCTATCATAATGTTTATTCATGATCAAGACATTAAGGCCGCACAGCATGAGTCCGTCAGCACCGAGGGCCTCCTTTCTGAGTAATGGCTTCCCATTCTAATGAGAATTCTTTTGACCAACAACCCAAACATCACCCAGATACCCTACGATATGTTCGAATAATTAAAATAATTCAAATAAACATGAATCATGGGAAAATATATTATGCCAAAAACAAAGAAATTTATTATGTAATCTTGCTCTTCCTTTTTTTCCAAGGATATCAACTTTAGTGGTTTAAAAGAACTTAAATTTGGATTATTATAGAAAAAGTAAATTAGCGACATGTGTTATCAATGGCGTAACTCTATTTACTAACAATCCAGACTCTCAATTTAGATATTTGCGTGATATAGGCCTACAACTTTTTTTTACTTATAAAAAATAATAATTTAATAATAATTATAGATTTTGAAACCGAACTAATCGAAGAACTATCTTAGATATGATGATAATTAACCAATTATCAAAACAAAAGTTTTTTTTTAAACTTCTTTTAGTTTGAAATTTAATGTATGAAATTATTTTAAGAAAAATATTTCAGTAACACTATAGTAGTAACAGGACAAATAGAATCTGGACTACCAACGAGTTATTGATATATATTGGCAAAAAAACTTCTGAATCGAGCTCTTTATCAAATGATGCCTTTTTTCAATATTTCTTAAATATTCACTGTGCAATGCAACTAAACCTATTTTATAACAATCTTTGGCGACGAGACTATGTTTATTAAAGCGTTTGTGGTTTGTATTATTATTATTATGGAATTTTTTAAATATAGATCACATTTTTTTGTTATTAATTATTTATTTAAAATATAAATACAGTACAACGTTTTGACTGCTTACCGACACGTAACCGTCCCTTAGAGATTAGTTTACTTGAGTCGGAGAAAGTGTACATTACTTGAAAACGACTGTAGAATAAGCAGTCGAAACGTTGTACAATATTTATATTTTCAATAAATAATAAATACCAAAATATGGTCTATAATTAAAAACTCATAATAATAAGAGCGCGACTTTTGCCCGAAACGTGGTTAAAAAAATAATTGAAATTTTCTTTTTTCCCTGGCTTTACTATCGTCGATGTATCAATAATTGTGAAGTTGATAAGAGAAGTCATTTGTAGGTAAGAGACAAAGCCAGTCAAGCCAAGACCCGAAATGTCTGTCCAATAAATTACTAGTCTCTACTTTTGCAAATTACTTATCTTACATAATTTTATTGACCAATTTTTGGGATTTTTTTAGCCATGCTCAAAGAAAACTTATTTTAATACTATTTTTTATCGTGAGCCATCTTAAGCCTAAAAGACCAGAGCGCCTTAAGTGGGAAAATTTTCATGGCAATATCTTTAATACAATGCATTTTGTATATTCAATTTCCCTTTGAAAATAATGTCTTCCTTAAAAACCAGTCGATAAATTTATCCATCTCTTTATAATTTGACTTTTATTTTATTTATTTTTTCAGATTAAGATTTAATATTATTAAGGGAATTTTTAATTATAGACCACATTGTTATTAATTATTTATTAAAAGTATAAATACTGTACAACGTTTCGACTGTTTATTCTGCGGTCATTTTCAAGTACTGTACACTTGCTCGGATTCAAGTGAATTAACCTCTAAGGGACCGTTAATTGCATTTTATATACAACGACGTCAGCGCCATCTACACTTATTCTCATGAAATTAGTCACAATCATCAAAGCATGATGTTACAATAAGTTTTTTGAATTTTATTTTTTAACATAGATAGTACAAAATATTATTATTAAATTATTCCAATAGTATAATACAATAATCAAACCTTAATATCTAATTAATATTTTTCTCATTCAACACAATGTTCCACATTTTATTATTTCTTTGTTAATATTATTTGCATGTTTATTAATTTCTATAGACTCTTTGACTTTTCTTATTATTAACTTTTAATTTCAACTCTCTAAAATGATCAAAATAAAATAATTTTTTCTTATTTCGATTTTTAAGAGTTCAAAAAAAAAAAAAAAAAACTATGTAACCGCCTCTCATACTAGAATGGTATTATTAAAAAATATTTATTTTTATTTTAGTAATTTGGTTGTTCAACTTTTTATTCATGTTCAAATTTTTAATATTCATTTCAAGCACTAATTTTTTTTTTATATATAATTGCTAGAGGGCTAAAAATAAAAATAAAAACAGATTTATTAGAAACAGTCATCAAGTATCATTATATCTGCTATAGAATGGTAAGACAGACTCATGCTGTTGTTTAATTGATCTGATTCTCTAGTCCAATACACGCATGCTTTTTGTCCCGGGGGGGAGATGTTTTTTATTATTTTTTTTTTTTAAATAGGGGGGTCACACAATTTGTGGGGGAGGTGCACGCAATCCGGGAACAATTAAAGTTTTTTTTCTGTAGAAACACAAAAAAAATACATGCTTGCATGCGAGCGCCCATCTGCACGCTCATGGGACATAAAACGACGCCATTGAGGATGACGCCATGTTTTCGGAGGGTGGGGTTCTATTCCCACCTCTCCTCAAGGCTCTCTCGAGGACACCTTAATTAAAACTATTAAAAAATAAAAACAGAATGAAAATCGGACATTTTGAATATATCAATATTAAATTAAATATGGTTTTATTATTCTTTCAATATCAGTTTATTATGACAAAAATCTTTTAGTTTTATTTTATACAGGGCCATCCAAAATTCTTAACGCTTCCCTCTCACCTCTCAACAAAAATTAAGATTTTGATAATTTTATGTGTATAATTTGAGTTTTTTTATCTCTCTCTTTCTACTTTGAGAGTTTCTATGTGTATATAAGTAAGGTTTTTAAAAATCCTATAACAATACACTTAAAATAATTAATTAATAGAAAATTTTTACAAGTGCAAGTTTCAAAGATTAATATTTGGGAAAGGAAGGAGTTTAACCAAAGAAATTTGGAATTACCTGTGGTAATTACCATGTTTAAATATTTGGCGTGGATTATCCATTAGGCTGAGTAGGCTGCAGCCTAGGGCGACAAGGACTGAGGGGAGAAAAAAGAAAAATCAAAAAACAATTCTTGTATCTATCTTTGTCATGTACTTACTTAAGGGCACAGCTAAAAGCTATTAGCTATTGTGGATTTCTAACTTAACGATTTTTTCAGTTACCTAAATCTGGAGTAATAGCTGCGTATATCTTACAAATAAATTTTAGGAATGAGTGTAGATGGGGTGAAGTTTGTGTCTAACTTCATAGGAATTACTGTAGATGGAGCTGATGTCGTTGTATATAAAATGTACGTTACGGTCCCTTAGAGATTAGTTCATATGAGTCGGAGCAAGTGCACAGTACTTAAAAACGACTGCAAAATAAGCAGTCGAAACGTTGTACAGTAGGCCCTATTTATATTTTTAATAAATCTTCTTCTTTCTTCGCCTTAATTCCGCGGTTCATGGGTTTTTGCGACAGGAAAGGAATAGAACAGGCAGGCCCGTCCCACGGTCTGACGCCTGTTGAAAATATAGAAGGAAAGAGACTGACATGCAAAGAACAGAAGTATTGAAAATCCCAGCTAGGGCAGCTCGTGGTCGCAATCCACGTGCCCACAAGATGTGGGCCCCTGAGATATTTTATTTTAAATAAATAATTAATATAAAATGTGGTAAGTGGCTCATAAAAACAAAATGAAACGTTTGAAAAGTGAACATATCGCAGTCAAATGTATCCAAGAAATCAACAAATTCTATTTAACTTTATTATGAATAGAATTTATAAATATATTCGTATTTCAAATTCCCACCCGCTCTATGAAACAAGAATTACCATAATTCGTGGCAGTGGTGGATTTATGGTTAGGCCCATGAGGCCCGGGCCGAGGGCGGCAAAATTTCATGCGTGCCAACATTTTAGAGGTGAGAAAATTTTAGAGACCATTTAAAAAGCGATTAAAATTTTAAAATTAATTTGGCTTAGTTACATTTACGGCGCTATGAAGGGGGGAAGGGGAGGGGGGCGGCAAATTAAACTTTAATAAGGGCAAAAGCGGATTTACAAATTCTGCAGTTCGGAATCTAATTTCATTTAAATTGTCAAAAATTTAAGACTTTTAATGATTTTTCCTTTATTAAGTAAATTAATTTTTTATTAGAAAATGTTTAAAAATTTTTTTTTTAATGAAATGAGATGAAATTTAAATTTCGCCATTAATAATGAATTTATTGTATTAGGAACCTAGTTAAACTAAATCTATATTATAATAAACGGTACTTGGTTTTTATAATTAATATTTCAAACTATCTAAGAGAGCTTTTAGATAAATAATAAATGACTTCCCTTCCCCTTCAGAGACTTGGCGAGTGATTAATTGAGCCAAAAAAAAAACCGCCTGTTGCTCCTCTCCCTTAGTCTAATTTCATTGATTTCCCGTCTTCATAATTAATATTTATATGAAGAAACTAAAACTTCTTAATTGACAAATTGGTTTGGAGATTATCTAATTTGAAAATTAAAAAAAAAAAATAATTGTCTAAAAGTTTAAAAAAATTATCATCAATCTAAATATTAAGATCATGATAGACAGTGTTTTTTACTTTCTTTATATATATGTTAATAAATATATATATATATAGAAAGTATTGGTTTCATATTAAAAATTCGATGTCGAGAGTGTGATGGAAATACACGTTTTTAGGTCCCCTGAGTACAAAAAATTTGGTCCCGCAAAATGCTTTGTCTGTCTGACTGTGTTCAATTTAAAACATTAAGGAATTGATCTAGAAGGATGAAATGTTATATTTGAATAAGGGACTCACCTGAGGCGTGGAAATAAGTTTTTGAACAAAATCGGCCAAAAATAACTAGTAATTTACTGATGTACTTTTTCAGTTTTTTTTGGTTTTTCTCAAAATTTGATCCAGCGATTTTGATTAAAATTCAAAAATCAATTATTTTTTGGATGCTCTTTAAAATGTATATTCTCATTTTGCCCTTAAAATTGTTTGAAGCACACTTTACTCTTGTAATTCATAGGATAGATGGGAAAAATAGTTGCCATAGCAATAAAATATAAATGTTTTTTTATTTACATCTTTAATTCTAATATATCGGTGGAAACATAAATACGAGAAAAAAATCTGGTGGAACAGAACACAACTTTCAATACCAAAAAATTTGTGTGCTGTGCGATTAGTCACACCACATTTTTCTTGTGAAAAAACGCGATAAAATTTCATCTATTAGAATTGTGCAATTTGACAGATTTCTAATTAATTTTATATTTTAAATACATTTAAAAATTTGCAAGTTCTTTTTTATTGACAGTCTGATTTCGCTATCGCCTCTCTCTATGACAGGAAATACACATTTTTTGAATTTTGGAACGAAGTTCTTTAACGTGGCTTAGGCAGTGTGAATTGGGAGAAAAGTGTAACAAAAATGCGTTCCTAACAATCTGTAAGTGTAAGTTTTTATAAAATACAATAAGTCTTATTTTTCAACCTTTACTTAAATTATTTTAGACTATACAAATTATATTGATATATTTATTTATACGAATGTTATTAGTAAATTTAATTTTTAAAAAGACCAACCGGCTTTCTGGTCCGATGATCAAGAGGTAAAAATCCGGATCCAAATCCTGCCCAAGAAGATGAAGTGGTCTAAACCGGATGTTTTAGAATAAAACTAAATAAAATTTGAACTTGCGCCTTATCATAGCATGTTAGTAATTAATTAATCAAATTTGAACTACGGCTTATTTATTGAATTTTTACTTTCTCTTGCCTATGTATATATGTAATATATATACAGAAAGTATTGGATTCATGTCGAAAATTCGATGTAAGAGATTTTGATGGATATACACGTTTGAGTCCAAAAAAGTGATTTTTGCAGCATGGTCTGACTGTGAACAAAATTTCTCAAGAACGAAAAGAGCTATGAGGTTGAAATTTTATAATTAAGTTAGGTACCCTCCTGGGACTAGACAAGAAGCTTGTGAACAAAATCGGCCAAAGAGTACTAGTAACTTACTGATTTTCAGTTTTCGATTTTCAGTTTTCGATTTTCTCAAAATTCGCTGCAACGATTTTGATTAAAATTCAAAAATCAAACATTTTTTAGATGCTCTTTAAAATGTATATTCTCATTTTGCCATTGAAATCTTTTGAAGCACACTTTACTCTTGTACTTAATAGGAAAGATAGGAGAAATGGTTGCCATGGTAACAAAATATAAATATTTTCCATGTTTATAAATTTTATGTGTGACAAGCACAGAACACAACTTTATGAATTACCGAAGGTAAGAGAAAGTTGTGTGCTGTGCGACCAGTCACATCAGATTTTTAATTGTCTATCGGCTCGTGGAATAAACGAAATTTTAAAAAATTTGTAATTCTAAACAAAGACAGAAAGTATAATTAATATTATTCCCAAAAAAATATAAGGGGGGGGGGGGGGGGACCCCCTTTGGGGCCCATTTTTTTAAAAAATTCACTTAGGTATGATGAATACCGATAGTAGCAATAGAGATATCAGGATGGAATGAGTGCTACAGGGATGGGAGGGGGTAGTTTCTTAAGTCATTTTAGAATAGACAACTTGTAATTTATAGTAAAGACAAAAAATCAAATACAATTTGTTGTAGTGAGGGTGTAGGTCTTATATAGGCTTCTAATTCTCCTTTATATCTCGCCCAAAAGCAATTAGCTCACCAAACTAATATTAAATTTTCCTTCGATATTTTAATTAGCCATTCAGCGTCATGCGATTTAGATCCGGTCACGCACGTTCAGTGGCCTATACACCCCAAGATTTTATTTTTTTTTTGTTATAGACAATCTTAAATTTGATATTTTTGGTGAAAGTTTAAAATCGAAATATAGAATTGATTACAAGCTCAAGAATTTCTCAGCTGACTAACAAGACGGGATTTTTTTTTCATCAAAACACTAGCACCTGTCATCGAAAAATAGTCTGTCATTTGGGTTGCCTACCTTGCAAGCAAACATGAACCAATCTATGCATCTCATGCTACCATTTATTTATCCGTAAGGGAATTTTCTTTAAATTTTATTGGGATGGTTTCCCTCAATCTTCTCAATGAGGAGCCATCAATCGAGGATTTTTGTCACTAATTATATTTGAACCTGAGTTGTTTAGTAATTTAATTGCTCGACTAACCTATGACTAGATATAAATTATCAATCTTTAAATACAAAAAAATCAATTACAAGAAAATAACTTCATAGGAATGACTGTAGATGACGCTGACGTCTTTGTATATAGAAATGCAACGTAACTTATGTAACATCATGCTTTTTATGTAAACACTTGCTTTGATGATTGTGTCCACTTAGGGGATGGGGGGTGGGGGGGGGGAAGTTTGTTTTAATTTGAAAAAAAAAGGTGGGGGGGGGGTTGTTTAAAAAGGGATGGGGGGCCTCTGGACTCTTAGAGGTTAGTTCACTTGAGTCGGAGCAAGTGAACAGTACTTGAAAACGACTGAGAAAAATCAGTTGAAACGTTGTACAGTATTTATATTTTTAATAAATAATTAATAACAAAATATGGTCTTTAATTAAAAACTCCCATAATAATAAGAAAATATAATTAGAAATAATTTTTTATTTTTTTAAAGAAAACTATTAATTTTTTTAAATTATGAATTACATGCTAATTTTAGATAAACAATTTTTTTTTGTTATTTTAAATGACGCACGGGTTTCAACGATTAGTCAAATAAGAAAAGTGTTCTTTTAAAAAGAAAAGGCGTTCCAGGCAACCTCTGATCAAATTCCCTTGCTTTAAAGTTTAATAAATGATTTATTTATATATAGATATATTGGTTTCATTTTGAAGTTGTTTTTTTTCTCATAATGTTACTTTATGGTCTAACATTTCGACTCTGTTTGAATAAATAATCAGCTGTCCATGCATCGCTAGGCTTGTAATTAAAACACATTTGTTCTAAAGCTGTCACAACGATTAAAAAAATGGAATCTTGTCCGTGTTTGGCACGAGAAAATTTATGCCAAGCCCGAAAACGAATAAATAAACTTTTGTTCTCCCCACCTTCATTTTTCCATTTAAGACGTGTGAATCGGTCATAATTTTGAGTTGTATTTTTTGCAGCTTCTGGTCATATATATGTGTAGAGTGTATATTCATAGTCAGGGCCGAATATCCGAGGAATGGAATGCGTATCTTTTTCTCACTCCAACGCTTAATGACTCGATTCTAATTGACTTAATCATATTTTTTTATTCCAGAAAAATGACAATTGAAATTAGTAGACTGAATGAAGTCATTATTCTTATGTGAAACAACGTGTTTATTCTTTTATTTAACATTTATTACAAATTAAAAAAAAGTCACCGCCATTTTTATAATAATATTCACCGCTAATTAATTAATTAATCACAAATAATTAAAAGTAAAAGATTAATTAGCATTATTATTATGTCAGCTTAATTACGAAATAAGATTGTAAAAAAATACGGTGCGAAAAACCAGGGCTTTCATTTTTAATTTCGCACCAAATTTGAGCCCATTGTTTAAAAATTTTTAAAATTGTTTTCTTTTTTAAATTATAACCACATTTCTTGAATAGAGATATTCAAAAAAAATAAAAAATAAAGCAATTGTTTTTTATTTATTTTTTATTTTGAAATCTGTCGGCGCCTATAAAATGAATTTTGTCCGTCCAGTTTGTTTGTTAGTTTTCTTCCTTCTTCGGGGTAAAAAAATGTTAAAAAATAAAATAAAAAAAGAGAAAATACTTGGGCTGATGCGCATCTCGATGGGAACATGGACAGGAGTCAGCTGACAATGGCTGCCTCTAATTGGTCGGCATTCCAACGCCATGGACCAATTCGAGTGATCTACTCTTGCAGGTGATAGATAGCACATGGATCATGTCTCAAAGGATGTGATTTCCTTTGGCAGAAACCAGGACCAATCATCAACAATAGCTGCATCCTAAAACGGAGCAGGGCTCTCAATTATTATAGAAATTCCTTATGAATGTGTTTATTAAAGCTTTTGTGATTTTGTGAGTTTTTAATTATAGACCACATTTTGTATTTGTTATTTAAAATATTATTAAAAATATAAATACTGTACAACGTTTCGACTGCTTATTCTGCAGTCGTTTTCAAGTACTGTACGCTTGCTCCGACTCAAGTGAGCCGACTGTCAGTCCACTTGAATTGGAGTGTACAGCACTTGAAAACCGACTGCAGAATAAGCAGTTGAAACGTTGTGCAGTATTTATATTTTTAATAAATAATTAATATAAAATGTTTTATTTATTAATTTTATATTTTTCAGAAACAGCACACACTTTCGATTAATTTCCCTTCTAATGACTAAATTTTCAAGAATTTTCTAATTACTAAGATCGTTTAAATATTAAGAGTTTTATATATACCATATTTAATAAAAAAAAAAAAACTGGCTCAACATCCTAAAAGGACAGGTCGATTGCCTATGCAGGAACGGTATTGAGGTGCTTGTATGATCAGTACAACTGGGCCTCTCAACCTTTATCTTGGTTTTCTAGATTGGAGAGTCCGCTACTTCTTAATTCAAGTAGCACCCCAATTTTAATCACGTAGGCAGGGTGAAACTCGTACCAGACCCCATTGAGAAAAATCCTCTTGCCCAAGAATCGAACTCGAGTCTCCGCAGCAGTGGTCGGACGTGCTAACTACTCCGCAGAGTCCAAGGAATAATTAAAAATTTTCATAAAGAAATTTTGTTGGTACTTAATGGAATAATATGTGAAATTGTACACTTAGCTAATTGACTAAATTTTTTATTTATAATAAATATTGTACAACGTTTCGACTGCTTATTCTGCAATCGTTTTCAAGTACTGTACACTTGGTCCTACTCAAGCGAACTAACCCCTAAGGGAACGTTACTTAGAGGTTGGTTCACTTGAGTCGGATCAACTGAACAGTACTTGAAAACGATTTGCAGAATAAGCAGTAGAAACCTTGTACAGTATTTATATTTTTAATAAATAATTAATAACAAAATGTGGTCTATAATTAAAAATTCTCATAATAATGATTAAATTTAGTTAGCATTTTTGGTCTTCCCCCCCCTAGGGTTTTTTTTTTCTGTTGCTTTTTGAGGTAAGGGTTCTTATTGACTAGTCATATTATTTTCTTTTTTATTTTAATTTAAAAAGGGCATAAATTCTCACGCCTCTTCTTGGTGAAAAGTTAAATAACGAACGAGACTTCAAAGGTATAATAAATAAATATAAAATAATTTTACGGTTATCAATGCTCGCTTGTTAACACTGAAAGATTTTCATTTTAATATATACCTGGTAATTTCAATAAAATGAATAATTTTTATTTCTTGATTAGTTTTTTTTTTTTTTTTACTTCTTTCTTCTTTTTTTATTTACTCTTTAATTTATTTTCTGTGAAATGGAAACATCCACAATTTAAATTCTTTTATTCTGAATGAATTGATAAATCTAAATTTTTTTTTTTTTTATTTTCTTAAAAAAAAAAAAAAAATTCAGATCGAATTAAAACTCAGGTTTATTCATGCTGATTTCAAAAAGGAAACAGCGTATTTTTTTTTAATCCTATGACAAAATAAATAAATAAAGTTGATTCTTTCTCCGAGACGATTGTTATTATGATGAAAATGAGTTCGCACATAATAGCCTACCTAACTGTTCTTAAGGTCGCTTTAACCATACTTTTAATTTATTTATTTCTAATAAAATTTTTCGCTCAATGGTATAAATAAAAAAAAAAAGTTTTTCAATTCACAATGTGAGAACTTGACTCATGTGTGACTAATTTAGAGCTATGATAGCATTCGTGTTTAGTTAGCGATATTACGAACATTACCCGCAGTTAATTCCATTTATTTAGTAGCTACGATTTTTGTTATTAAACCATGGTGAGTTTAATTAACCATATGCCAGCACCTTGGAGACTTAAAGGGGGGGGGGGGAGGGGGGACAAGCTAAGCCCCATGGATGGGGCACGGGACAAGCCAATTAAAATTAAATTATTACAGAAGCGCAAAGATTTTACGAGCGACCGGCGGCCAGCAGTAATGCAGAAGACTTTAAGGACTGAGCTATCGGGCAACTTGAGAGGAGAGCCGCTTGTCGCAGACACTCGTAAACGTAGCCCTTTTAATTGGTTGTGCATTCCGGAATATTCCCCATCATTATATAGAGAGGAAAGAGAAAGACCCAATCTACAATACGAGGTCCGGGAATAAAGCGCATCTTCTATCCAATATGGATATAACTTCACTCAGTGGCGGATTTCCTATTAGGCTAAGTAGGCTGAAGCCTACGGAGGATAATTTTTAAAGGAGGCAGAGAGAGGCTCAAAAATGTGCCAAAATCTTACCCTTCTGACAAGAAAAGGCAGGGGCAGACTTTGGCCTAGATTAAAGAGGCATTCGATTCGAACTATCTATATACCGGTGGCGCAGTGGCGTAGCGAGTTTAACTCGCGCCCGGGGCACAATATCTTTTTAGCGCCCCCCCCCCATTCGAAATCCATATATTATATGTAAAATATATAAAATTATTTATTATATTACACTGGTACAGTGAGTGCAACAATTAAGTCCCCACTTGATAGCTTTAGCCTTAAGTATATGGTGTAAAGTGAAATAATTTTAATGACAGAAAAAGTAAAACGTAATCTGGTACAGATGATTTTATTTTACCTTTTAAAATTTAAAATTATTTCACTATTTACCATATATTTAAGGCTAAAGCTATCATGTGGGGACTTAATTATGGCGCTCACTGTACCAAATTTAAAATATATTTTCCAGAAATCAATTAAAAATTAAAAAATAAAAATTATCCAGCAATTTTTTGTTTTGCGGACCATTTGGCGCCCCTTTGTGAGTAGCGCCCGGGGCATGATGACCCCCTTGCACCCCCTCGCTACGCCACTGCGGTGGCGTATCCAGAGGAGGGTAATCTGGTGTGGCTGGTAGCACAGCACACAACCTTTTCTTATTTTCGGTAATTTAAAGGTGAATTCTGTACTTGTTTACCAGAATTTATACATACAAATCAAATTTTTAAGTATTAATTTTTAAAATTTTATATTAAAAATAAAATTTTTTTCCCAAAAAAAAAAATATTTTTTTCAAATCTCGGGGGGGGGGGTGTAATTATCCCCTTTACCCCCCTTGTATCCGCCTTTCTTATATACACAAATTAAACACTAGGTTAATTGTTTCAAAGGTTTTATTAATTAAAAATTAACACTTATCCAGGTCTAATTCTCTAAAAACAGGCGTTAAAATTTAAAATAAACAAATGGGTGTTAAAAAGTAATGTAGAAACAATCAGAGTTAAAAAAAATGCTATTCTCTAAACAAAATTTTAACAGCGACGTTAACATGTTGGTTTTATTTCAAAGCTATCAAAATCATAACCTTACTTTTTAGGTTAAGGACGCCATGTTTATTTTAAACACTAAGTTAAAATGTTAAAGGCACCCCCTAGACATGGCATTAATTTTTAACATTATTTACTATATGTTAACGCTTTGACTTTAAATTTTTGTTTACAGGACGGAATTTATTTTTTAGGCTCTACATAATACAAGAACCCAAATTTCTTATTAATTTTATTTTATTTTTTATTACATAATTTCTAGAGGAACCACGAGGGAAGGGGTGCCAAAAATGACCTGGCACGGAGCCCATAACATACCCAGGAACGGCCCTGGGTGCTACTGCTCTTTATAGTTAATTACCATTTTTTATTTATGATATAATGGAAAGTAGACCTGCGCCAGGGTCGGTATTGTTAATTTAGATTAAAAGAAAAAAAAAGGGTCTTTAATGCGTTGAGGTTAATCATGAAGAGTGTCATGCAAACCGGACATAGTTCGTGAGAACAAAAACAGTAAGATGCCATCGGAATGTTAAAATTTCCTTTTTTTCCCCCATACGATCAATTTAGTTCCGCCAGCTGAATAGAGTTGCACCTGTGCCTTCCAAATCCAGAAAGGAAGCAGAAAGTTCAGGTGAACTTGCACCTTATTCTTGTTCTTGTTCTTTTTGGAAGGAAGCCGTTTATTCCCACGCCGTGTCGCGATCTGCGATAACGCCCCAAAGGACAAGTGCCCGTAGCATATGGCCATAAGACATTTCCATAAGTCGATTGGAACAATAAGATTATGTATTATTAAGGAAAAGCCAGGTGGATTGGAGGGGCCAGGCCATATGGACCGACACAAGACACCGGCCGGCCTTTGCGTGAGTCAACCTAACATATAACAATAGTATTACCTAATTTTTATGTCTATTCTTATTTCTTAGTTAGTGACTTCCTAACTTCCAATTCACCTTGCTCATTTCCTTCCAACTTTTTCACTTCACTATACACCATCTGCTTTAGCTATTTAGAATGCCATCGATAAGGTATTTGCCTGGGAATTTTTGTCATTTCCCTTGAGTCATTAGGATCACGCTAATTTCAGATTTTAGAGAACTTATAATTTAATAAATGTATAATCTTTTTAGTTTACCCCTATACTAGTTAATTTATCAAATTCTTTCTTTTCTTGTAGATATTAATTTATATCTTCTTTTAGATCTAATATTTAGATCTAACAAAAAAGATATTTGGAGTTTGTTACAAGTCAAATTTTTCCATTTCCATTAGAATTTTACCATTAGCATTTTTCAGGAAATATTTCATTAATATTACTTTATTTCAACGGTTTCAGAAGGGCGTAAAATATAAAAGCATAATAATAACAATAATGAAAATAGTAATTTAATAAAAAGAATGCGAAAAAGAGGCGAATCGGCATCGGAGGCCATTTACACACCCCGTCCCTATTTATTTCAATTGATTGGAAACCGATTCAATTGAAATAAATTTTGTCGCTTGGGAGGGGATGACCATTGGCACCCGATGCTAACGCTCTACCTCTGGGGCGATTGATTTAAATTAAAAAGTATTTTTCTTGGTTAAATAACAATACGAGGTGATATGTTTCAATATAACACTTACTTGGTCTGATATATCTAGTGAGTTTTGGTTTCATTAATGAAGATACCACACCAAATGTTTATACCAAGAAATAATGAAATTTTATATTGAAACTTATCATCTCGTATTTTATTAATGAGGAAACATCTTAAGTTCTAGTTGTCCTAAATTGTTTCCCATTTATTACGTTTTATTTATTTATTTTTTTTAATCCAAAATAAATTAAATATTTATTTAACAATTATTTATTTTTGCTCATTTCTGGGAGTCGATCCCGGGATCTCCAGCCTATCCAGGCTAAGTAGAAAGAAAGCACATCAACCAAATCTCACATTTAATTGTTAAATTTACGTAGAATCTCAAATTCGAAGAATACCAAGAATATTCCATTCCATTTTAAACGGAATTTCACCTTCTCGATAAAAGAATTCGTCAAAAAATTGTTGAAATTGGTCGTAAAAGAACAATTCTTATAATGAATGATATTTCTCACAACTAAATCTCCAATTGGACGTTCGACTACAAGATGGACTGACGATTTTAAGAACAAGCAACCAAGTTAAGATCGATTAGATGATTAATTTGCCAGTCCATATTGTCCTAGAGAAATAATTAACTTTAACCGTCTCTTATATAATGTGCTTTAATCGTGGACCTGTTGGCGGGGAGGGGGAGAGGCACTTTTTATGTCTGCTGCTGTCTTTCTAAGTGTACAAATGAGTTATTCTTTCAATGTCATGGCCTTGCACACTGTTTCTCAAAAAAACCGAGTAATTAATGAGACTTTTTCTTTTTCTGATATTTATCAAGTTGTAGAGTGTCAGTGACCGTAAAAAAATTAGGAACCAATAACCAAATTCATCAACAAGCATTCTTCCGACCTTCCTATTAAGGGGACGTCCACATATTAGGTAACGCCTTTTTTGACGATTTTCTAGCCCTCCCCCCATGTCACAGTTAGTCACATACAAACAAACCCACCTACAAATATTATGTCACAACATAGAACTACGCGAATAAAATTTCTTATACAAAATTCATATCATTTTTACCTTTTTTTTTTAGTAAATTTTCCCTCGTAACAATCACTCCATTTTACCCTTTTGTAAAATCATTCGACCTTGTTTTTTCAAAAAATTTTATAAATTCAACTTGGAATTGTTGTCACACTTAGAGAAACCCCCGGGTCCCCCATGTCACAATTAGTAACGTTTTGTCCAAACCCCCCCCCCCCTAACGCGTCACGTGATATGTGGACGACCCCTGAATAAGATTTTTTTATCCTCGAAAGTAGATTCTTCGCCAGAAACACATGACTATTTTTTTGCTTAAAAGGGAAAAGTGCAAATTATTTATTATTTTCTTCTGTATATTTGGGTAGAATTTACAGTAAATTTTTTGCTCTTTCATTAAAATCTTTTTTTATTGATTATATTAATAAAATTAGAGTGTTTAAAAAAAATTAATCTCCTTATTAACATTTATTTAATCCTCTTCGAAGGTTGAGTAAATAAATTAATCTAATGAAAAAAGAATAGTGTATAAAATCCCTCCGACGAGTAACTGTCAAGAGTCGTCGTGTCTTTTATAAATTTGTCCGTATTCACAATAAAGAGGCAGTTTACAGTTTAAAGTTTACAACATGTTGCAACTTGACTAGATCTTTTCGTATGCAATCCCTGATAATATTGACATGCCTGATGGATGGAAGAATTGAAGAAGTTCAGGCCACTCTTCAAGATGGAATAACACGAGCTCATCTTCTTGCCTATTTGTTCACCATCTTGGTTGCGAATTATTATAGAGAAAACAGATACCTTTTAAATAAATAAAAATGAAAAGAGCTATAGTTTCATTAATCTGGAGCCTGAAAGCAAGCAACGGTCTCCAGGAGAGAGTCAGCCCTCGTTATTTGGGTGATCTATGCCCAGGCTTTGGAAATCGTTTCCCATCAATTCTTATCAGCCCTTCAGGCCCTTTCATCTTCATTTGCGGATATAAAGACACCTAAATCAATTCTATTCCAAATTTTTTGGTTTTTAAAAGGTCGAATCGTTATTAAGCGTGAAAATATCACTAAAATTCAAATTGATATGTGCTAAAGAGATCTGGTGTGACTGGTCGCACAGCACACAACTTTCTCTTAAAATTCGGAAAGAGAAAGTTGTGTTCTGTGCTTGTCGCCCCAGATTTTTTTGTGTGGATGATATATTTAGTTCCCCAAACTTGATCACTTGGATAAAAATCTGAAATACTACATCAGTAAAGTCTACTTCAAACAATTTTCAGTGCAAAATGTGATTATACATTTTATATATAGGATCTAAAAAATAATTGATTTATGAATTTTAATCAAAATCGTTAGAATCAATTTTAAGAAAATCGAAAACCTGAAAAAGTACTTTAAAGTGTACTTCAAACAAATTTCACCAAAACTATACTTTTTAAAGAGAATGTAAAAAATAATTGATTTTTGAATTTTAATCAAAATCGTTGGAGGGAATTTTGAGAAAATCGAAAAAAACTGAAAAAGTACTTCAGTAAAGTATTTGTACTTTTTGGCCGATTTTGTTCAAAAGCTTATTTTGAGTGTCCGGGAGGGTACCTAACTTAAATATAAAATTTCACTCCCGTACCCCAATTCCTTCATTCTTAAAATCGTTCCCCACACACACACACGCACACACAGACAGACCAATTTTTGGGACCCACTTTTTTGGACTCAGGGGATACATGTATTTCCACTTCAGTTATTTATTTAAATTATATTCTTTATCCATGGTCGAGTAGCTGGCTCTTTAATGAAGAAACCCTCTTCAGTATTAAATCTTAGTCTACCTTATTTCATCATTTTATTATTAAAAGAAGTTGAATCAAAAGAAAAAATAAAAATGGAGGAAAATAAATATTTCTACTTCTTTTAATAATACAATAATGATATATCTATACTATTATATAAAAGACAATCTCTGTCTGTCTGTCTGTCTGTCTGTCTGTCTGTCTGTCTGTCTGTCTGTCTGTCTGTCTGTCTGTTTGTAACGCATAGACTCCGAAACTACTGGACCGATTTTCATGGAGTTTTTTTTAATGGGTAGGGAATTTTCCGGGGGTGGTTTTAGGCTATCATTATATCGAATTAGGGGTAGGGAACCCCCCCTTTTTGGGGGTTATCAATTACCCCATAGCAAAGCATTGGAAAACAGGATCTAACTCGCTTTACGGAAAATATATTTATCAAATCTTTAAAATGAAAAATAAAAACTCTTCCTCCCCCTAACAATTCGACATTTGAAAAGATTTTTCCGCTCTGCGCCCCCCCCCCCCTAAAATTTTATTTTTTTTATTTTTCATTCGATTTTAATAAAATTTAAAATGTTGCTTTCTTAGGGTGTAAATAATTGAAAAATGGTATTTTAGACCCCAGAAAGTTCAATCACCCCCACCCCCCTGAAATTTATTTTTTATTCGATTTTAATAAAATTTAAAATGTTGCTTTCTTAGGGTGTAAATAATTGAAAAATGGTATTTTAGACCCCAGAAAGTTCAATCACCCCCCTGACCCCCCCTGAAATTTATTTTTTATTCGATTTTAATAAAATTTAAAATGTTGCTTTCTTAGGGTGTAAATAATTGAAAAATGGTATTTTAGACATCAGAAAGTTCAATCACCCCCACCCCCCTGAAATTTATTTTTCATTCGATTTTAATAAAATTTAAAATGACGCTTTCTTAGGGTGTAAATAATTGAAAAATGGTATTTTAGACATCAGAAAGTTCAATCACCCCCCGCCCCCCCCCTGAAATTTATTTTTCATTCGATTTTAATAAAATTTAAAATGACGCTTTCTTAGGGTGTAAATAATTGAAAAATGGTATTTTAGACATCAGAGAGTTCAATCACCCCCCTGACCCCCCCTGAAATTTATTTTTCATTCGATTTTAATAAAATTTAAAATGACGCTTTCTTAGGGTGTAAATAATTGAAAAATGGTATTTTAGACCCCAGAAAGTTCAATCACCCCCCTGACCCCCCCTGAAATTTATTTTTCATTCGATTTTAATAAAATTTAAAATGTTGCTTTCTTAGGGTGTAAATAATTGAAAAATGGTATTTTAGACATCAGAAAGTTCAATCACCCCCCTGACCCCCCCCCCTAAAATTTATTTTTCATTCGATTTTAATAAAATTTAAAATCTTGCTTTCTTAGGGTGTAAATAATTGAAAAATGGTATTTTAGACATCAGAAAGTTCAATCACCCCCCTGACCCCCCTGAAATTTATTTTCTATTCGATTTTAATAAAATTTAAAATGACGCTTTCTTAGGGTGTAAATAATTGAAAAATGGTATTTTAGACATCAGAGAGTTCACTCACCCCCTGACCCCCCTGAAATTTATTTTTCATTCGATTTTAATAAAATTTAAAATGTTGCTTTCTTAGGGTGTAAATAATTGAAAAATGGTATTTTAGACCCCAGAAAGTTCAATCACCCCCCTGACCCCCCTAAAATTTATTTTTCATTCGATTTTAATAAAATTTAAAATGACGCTTTCTTAGGGTGTAATTAATTGAAAAATGGTATTTTAGACATCAGAAAGTTCAATCACCCCCCTGCACCCCCCTAAAATTTATTTTTCATTCGATTTTAATAAAATTTAAAATGACGCTTTCTTAGGGTGTAAATAATTGAAAAATGGTATTTTAGACATCAGAAAGTTCAATCACCCCCCGCCCCCCCCCCCCCAAATTTATTTTTCATTCGATTTTAATAAAATTTAAAATGACGCTTTCTTAGGGTGTAAATAATTGAAAAATGGTATTTTAGACATCAGAAAGTTCAATCACCCCCTGACCCCCCCCTGAAATTTATTTTTCATTCGATTTTAATAAAATTTAAAATGTTGCTTTCTTAGGGTGTAAATAATTGAAAAATGGTATTTTGGACATCAGAAAGTTCAATCACCCCCCTGACCCCCCTAAAATTTATTTTTCATTCGATTTTAATAAAATTTAAAATGACGCTTTCTTAGGGTGTAAATAATTGAAAAATGGTATTTTAGACATCAGAAAGTTCAATCACCCCCCCTGCCCCCCCCTGAAATTTATTTTTCATTCGTTTTTAATAAAATTTAAAATTACGCTTCCTTAGGGTGTAAATAATTGAAAAATATATTAATCAAATATTTAAAATAAAAAATAAAAACTCTTTTTCATAATTAATTAAAATACATTTATCTGGACAACTCTTAGTCATATCCCGAGACGCCGCCTGCCAGGGCCTAGGGGTAGGGTTGCCGAAGGCAACCCTACCGCAGCTAGTGGTATATATTTAGTAGCGAACGAGGTTTCTTCATTACAAAGATTTGTAACCAAGAGCCAGCTGCTTGACCATGGATAAAGAGACCGAGCCTTAGTTGCCTATAATGCTTTTATTGTCTGATAAAATTAATTTTAACTTTAAAAACGGCTAGAAATTTATTTATGTAAATATGGACGTGATCAAAATGGCCTCAGATGCCGAAAAAAGATTTTTACATGTCGCAAGACACAGTAGGAAAGGAAACTCTATTATTATTTAAAATATCATTAATTATTCACTTTAAAAAAGAATTCTATTATTTTTTTAAACCATTATATTTATTTTCTAGATTTGCCTGGGGATGAGTGAATTTTTTTTCCGTTAGGTCAGTAAAATCCGTACCCTAATTAACATTTACCTTCTTATTCTTATTTAAACGTTGATTTTTGAGAATTATCCAACATAATTAATAAAGTCAATACGTTTTTATTTGCGATTGCGAGGCTCGTATGCAAACACATACGCCTCTGTGATTAGCGGGTTGCCTATTTTTCAACTCATAATTAATTCCACATTATCATAGGCTGACTCTGATCATAGTTCTATTGATATTTTTGGCCTCTCAATATATTCCAAATAAATTCTCATTTCAAATTTATTTTACATATTTATGATTTTTTTTCTCTAATTTGCATTTACTCGCTAATAATATTCAAGTCATATGCTTTTATATTCATTTATGATACGTTCAACAACGTTGTGATAAAAACAGCAAAAATATTGCCTCATTAAAAAATAAATAAAAGTTAAAATTGTAGCCATGGAGAAGTTTAAACTAATTTTTCTATTACAATTTGAATTTGAAAAAAAACATTTTTTGTACTTTAACTTAATTAGTTTACAGAACAAAAAAAATAATTTATAAAAATTTAGAACAAGACAAAATTTCAAAAATATTTTTTTCTTTCTATTTAATTTGAATAATCCAAGTGCTGGAGGTAGTTGAGTAAGCAAAATATGAGGACCCAATTCCGCCAATGGATTTGAGCTGAGAACAGCTCCAAGAATAAGAATCCTGATTTTTCCGATCCAATTTTTTTTAACCCCTCTCCTCTTATTTGTATAGGAAATGAATGAAATAACAATGCTATGAAGTATGCATAATGTATGCCTCTATGTTTATATTCTTATAGCAGAGACCCCAAACAATGAAAAGTACTATCTTGCCAGCAGATGCGGTAGCCCCCACAATTTGGGCGTTTTTTATAATAAATAGAGAATGCTGGAAGAAAGGGGAAAGGACTAGGAAATAGGGCTGCCCAAAATAATCGATTAATCGATTAATCGATTCACAATCGAAATATGACGCTTTTGAAAAGATGGGATGAGACTCGCATGCTAAAAAAAAAGGTCAAATGATTTTCACGAGTGGGGAAAATGAAAATTTTATAAAAACAATTTTCGTTTTACTAAAAAAATAAATAAAAAAGGTAAAATTAATTTTCAAGTAGGAAAATGGAAATTTGATATTCGATTATTTTTTTCCATAATCGAACACCCCTACTAGGGAGGACCACTTAACTGCCGGCAAGATAGTACTTTTCATTGCTTGGTGTCTCTGCTATAAGAATATGAACATAGATCCCGGTCTTCAAATTATAGCATTGTTATTCCATTCATTTTTCTATAAAAATAAGAAGGGGTTAAAAAATTGGACCGGCAAGATCGGATTCTTATCCTTGGAGCTATTCTCAGCAAAATTCGTTGGCGGAATTCGATCCTCACATTTCGCATACTCAACTACCTCTTTTTTTCTCTAAATGTCTTACGTTTTGCTCTTAGGTCTTTATAATAAATCGGATTTAGTAAATTTAAATTTTATATGCTGCCTGTTTGAGAGACGTTGTGGATGGAACCGTCTGCTGGTCATGAGTGAAATGTTGCGTGTGTGTAATTTAAAATTTGTTTGCACTTAAAAAAACTTCTTTATTTTCTTTCTCCATTCATCAATGAGATATTAATTTACATTTTAACCAAATTCATGTCTCTCAGAAGTGTTAGTGATCTAATGAAGCAAGAGGGTTTGACCACATGCACAAAAGCCCAACAAAAGTAGACGGAAAAATGCTACTGTTGAGTAAAAAATTCAATAGATAGTCTACTCATTGAAAATTATTTGAGCAGAGTGAGTTCCCAAATCCGTGATTTTTATCTTGGAAACTATGCCAACTATCAATAGGAGATATTGCTTTTCATTAGTCATCTTGTCTTCTATAGAAAAAAAACACCCATCTAGCTCAAACAGCCACCGAGATAGAGTTCCCCCCTTGCTGGGGGTTGTAAGGGTGTAAATTTTGCATGCACAGCGCGCGTCTTTGCCGCCAGGCCATGCAGCACGGTGTTTTTTTTTTTTTACATTTACTTTTTTTAATTATAAATTTTATTTATCTTTCTCTACCGGATAGTCTAGTGACCCTAGCCTATTTTAAGGTGATTGATGTTCATGAAGATGTTACTGCAATTGATTTATCTAGCATATTTTATTTATAATTTGTAATTTATTTAACCATTTATTTAATTAGAAAATTAACTATTCAGCACAAGAAGTTTTCTGAATTATTTTTTTAAATTTCACGTCTAGAGGCAATGAACAAGTTCCTTTGCTAATATTAAAAAAAAAGAAGGAATTAATAAATGTTGTAGTTGCCAGGCAATCAAGAACTAGACGAAGAATTGCAGGTTATTAATGTTGGGTGTTTATTTACAGGAAAAGCCGCATAAATGCAGCCTGTGCAGCAAATCGTTCCCGACCCCCGGGGACCTTAAATCTCACATGTACGTCCACAACGGTTCCTGGCCTTTCAAATGTCACATCTGCAACCGTGGCTTTAGCAAACACACCAATTTGAAGAATCATCTCTTTTTGCACACGGGTGAGTCAAAACTATAAAGAATTAAAAAAAAAAAGCTTCTAATCTAATTTTAGGTAACTAAAATTCCTGAGCTAATTTTAGTGTTCTCTACCATTCATTGATTGGGCTTTCTTTTTAAATTTAAAAGTCAGTTTTTTTGTTTCCTTCTAAAAGCAAAGAGCATCGTTTGATCAGATAGGGCTGGTGATAGGCCTCTATTAAGCTGTTCATTGAAATCTTCGTAAGATGGGTTGCTGCCGGTTGTTGTGTTGTTCAGAGGGGCCTCCGTCCCACACGAGATTAGCTTCCAACCCGACGACTCACAAAAAACACTAGAAGAATGTATATGAGCAAGTAATAGAGTTGATGTTTTGTGCCAGCCCTGGCCTACGGTTATTAATTACGACCAAGTATGGTTAGCAGAGCGAATCTGGCAGCATCTTGAACTTAGCCTCGCCTCTCCCTCTTCATTTTCTCCTTGCATTACTATTTTTTAAATATCCATTAGTCAGAATTCTTTAATAATATTAGATGTTTATATTCTCTTATTTAATTTCATCATTGGAGGACGCAAATTACTAAGGATCAACAGAGCGCCAACACCCAGTACTTATTTTTTTATAAGGAAAATTACAATTTAATTTAAAGAGGAGAAAATGAAAAGTCGTTTAATTAATTCTTCTATTTTATTACAATTTTCAAATAGATATTTCAAGTTGATTAATTTTATCAAAAATTTTAATTTTATTTACTTAATTGATTCTGATAAAATTTGATTCATTAATATGTAAAAATTATGAAATTTAATGAAAATGAATGATTTGGTATCTTATGCTGTTGAAAATTTAATTAATATTTTAATTCAAATTTTATTAAAATTTACTTTCAGAAAATATTTTTCATATAGACTAAATATTTATATATGAGCTAAGACAGCCAAAAGTAAAATTATAAAAAAATTGCTTTATTTAATAAATTCTGTAGACCTTTCGGCCACTTCTTTCGACATTCTTCAGAATCTTTATATTTGTATTTTGAAGATAATGAAAAAAACTTGAAGAAGCCACCGAAACGTCAACAGAATTTATTAAATAAAACAATTTTTTATAATTTTGCTTTTAGCTGTTTTATCTCTTCAATAATGGCAGGTCTACACTACGTTCAGTCACTAAAAATAAATACGAGTATATTGTAGTATTATATGAGAGAAGGAAATAGTTTATCGTTTTTTTCTCCGATTTTTATTTTTACCGAAATATTGTGTGTAGAAAACAATCGTGTTTTTTTTTTATTATTAAGAATCCATTTTCGGAATGAGTCTATAGAACAGCGTTTCCCAAACTTTTTTTCGTCAAAATTTGAACTATCCAAAAATTTTATATTTATTATATAGAGATTATTCTAACCTAGCTAAAAAAAAACAATCCAAATGTTGGGCTTATAATAATTTTATACCAGAAAAACAATTCATAATAATTTCTAGAGCTTATTAATTATGGTAGTTTTTAATTCTAGACCAGATTTTGTATTAATTATTTATCAAAAATCTAAATACTGTACAACGTTTCGACTGCTTATTCTGTAGTGGTTTTCAAGTACTCAGTTACTTGAGTCGGAGCAAGTGCACAGTACTTGAACACGACTGTAGAATAAGCAGTCGAAACGTTGTACAGTATTTATAAATTTTTAATAAATACAAAATGTGGTCTATAATTAAAAATTCCCATAATAATTTTTAGAGTTTCTTCGAGATTCATCGTTTTGCTTTTTTTATTTACAATCTCTATATACTTTATATATAAGCTTTTATTTAATCAAGAAGAAAAAGACAACATCAACATTTGATAACCGAAGTAGATTTTAAAGTTCAACTTGGAAATTCAAAATATTTATTTTTATAATTAAATATATACATGTAAATTTCTAATTCTAACCATGATTTTGAAAAATTTTTCGCTTTGTTCTTGTTCCATATTTTTTTTTTTTTTTTTTTTTACTTGATTGAAAGAAAATACAATTCGGAAGTTGGCCTACGAAATTAATGATTCAATCACTCGAAAGTAAATATTTACAAGTTGCGGTAAATCGTCTGCGCGTTTCTCACCTTGTTTTGATTGTTTTTTTTTTATAGTAAGGATTTTTGAATCAGTGTCTTGACTCACGTCGGATAATCACTGCAATTATTGCTGCGCCTAGGGGCTGAGGGGTCTAGAGAGACTGGGGGGCTGAGCTCCTGGGGGTCGGCCACTGGCCCCCGACCAGCTATCATTAGCTGCATCCTTCTTTTGGGCTTCTACTGGTCTTGCTTGGCGAGCAACGCCCCGGCAACCAACAGCCGGAGTCCCTCTTCTCCTCTGCTTCTCCCTCATCTCTTCAGCTCTTCATCTCCTCACCTTGAGACATCATTTCCTTCACTCTTCATTTGCGAGCTCTAATTTCGAATGAGCAGCTCCTCTTCCTGTCTATTACACTAACACTAAAAGACGGGATGACGTTTCGCAATTTTTATTTTATTTATTTATTTTTTTAAATATTAGGCTTCTGTTTTCTTTCTGCATCAGAGACCATGATAATTTTTTGACATAAACTCGATTTACACCTGAGCTGCTCTTAAGATTTATAACTAATTTACGTTCTTTCATACTTTCTTCTAATTGACTCCGCAATTGAAATTAAAACTTATTGTTAAATAGATAGGAAACAATTTGACAAAATTTTATCTCTCGCTAATTATCGAAACCTTTAAATTAGAGTTGCCGTTAAAAACTATGATGTATTTAAATTATATTTGTCTTTGAATTTTTTTTCTCCTCTTCATCCCCCCCCCCCCCCTTGCCATTCACTGAACTCAGAGAAAGATAAAATACTCTATAACATGTTACAATCGCGATATAAAAATGTAGTAACATTCCTAATAAATGGCGTGTAGGAAAAATATATTTATAAATCACTATTTGAAAAAAAGTACTATTGCATATTAATATGGTGTGTCAGAGCTAGTTGAAGATTTTCCATTTCCCATTAACTTGAGAAGACTACAATACTTTTTTATTAACGAATGTGTTTATTAAAGCTTTTGTGGTTTGTATTATTATTATGAGAATTTTTAATTATAGACCAAATTTTGTATTAATTATTTATTAAAATTATAAATACTGTACAACGTTTCGACTGCTTATTCTGCATTCGTTTTCAAGTACTGTACACTTGCTCCGACTCAAGTGAGCTAACCTCTAAGGGACCGTTACGTGCATTTTATATACAACGACTTCAGCGCCATCTACACACATTGCCATGAAGTTAGACACAATCATCAAAGCAAGTGCTTACATAAAAAGCATTATGTTACAATGTGTTTTTAAATTTGATTTTTTATTGTTAAATTATTTCAATAATATTTATAATACAAAAATCAAACCTTAATATTTAATTAAACATTTAGTCAATCAGAAGGGGATACTTTTTCTAAGTTTGAACTTCTTCATTCTCTTTTCTTCAATAATTAGTGGAACCCTAATTGTTGTTACTCCAGAGTTGTTACTTTCACGAGAAGATTCTGAGGTGGGTTCTCGTTTCCTTCCTCAGAAAGAGACAAAACTGATAGTTTTTTTTGCCATAAGATGAACTCGAACCTTTCAACTCTTAACTGCTTTATTTTCCTTTTTCTGGCTAATCACTACTTCATTATAAACTTACAAGTGGAAAAGCCCGCCTTGGACGGATTTCCACTTGCCAGGATGTTTCACCCCTGGACCCCCTTGCTCCCCATCGGAGAGCAAATCATCAAATTTATTCTTGCTAACTGTTTGGAAATTTTAAATTTCCCTCTGACTTAGTTTTAATTTTCCCTCTGACTCAAATTCCTTTTATTCTTGCCAATCAGCGTAGTAAATTATTGATAATATAAAATTTTCAATATCCATATAATCTGACCATTTATATATATATAAGACTCCCGGGATAATTTTTTACATTAAAACCACTAGAAGGGGGAGATGCTGTTTGTTTATTATTAAAATAGCCTTTAATAAAATTATTTTTTATTTTCACTTATTATAAAATTTAAAATATATTCTTATTGTATTAAAAAAAAAAAATTGTCTGGCACTTTTTAAAAAAATATAAAAGAATTTTCTTTTTGAGTAACATTTTATTACCCCGTTGAACTATAAAATAATTTTAAATAATTTAGTCTGATAATAGTCAAAATGAATGAATAATTCATTTGTGTTTAGTTACAAATTTTATTATTTCAGGGGTGTGTCCATATTCTTCGACTCCCAACAGGTGGTTTACTTCTTTTTTTTTTAAGTCCTGCTGAGGTCGTTCGCACTCTTTTAAAAGTTAAAAATAAAATGTAGATTATCCGTGCATTTCTTTCTTTCTCTGGAAACGAGTAGCCGGGACAATAATAATTAATAATGTATTCGCTCGAGGGCATGGGTTCAAAGCCCGGTTGCGATGGTCCGCGTGCCTCGGCTCGCGCTCGTTCAGGTAATCATAAATAATCTCTCTTGCATCAAGAAGAAAAAGGAAGAAGAGAGAGAGAGAGAGAGAGAGAGAAAAAAAAGAAGATTGGGAGCTACCGGTGAGAAACTGGTGCGCCTCTTCTGGACCAAGCCTCCTTTGAATTCCCGAACGTTGATTAGAGATGGGTGAGATAAGGTCTGCCTTCAAGTATCACATTGAGAAATCTATTCATTAACTTCCTTTCACATTCGGATAGATTAATAAACAACAAATATTTTTATACATATTATTGGATTTTTTGTGACAAATTTTTCTTATTATTATGAGACTTTTTAATTATGAATCCACATTTTATTTATTAATTGTTTATTAAAAATATAAATACTGTACAACGTTTCGACTGCTTATTCTTTCAAGTACTCTACACTTGTGTTTTCAAGTGTACAGAATTTATATTTTTAATAAATAATACAAAATGTAATTAAAAACTCCATAATACTAATAATAAAAACCACAAAAGCTTTAATAAACACATTTCTTATATTTTCTAAATATCTCTCTAAGAGGTACCAAAAAAAACATTGGTCTCTTAATTTTGGAGATTTGTTGATATTCATATTCTATTCGCAATTTGGTAGCACACACAAACAATTTATCGGGCTGTTTTCGATTTAAATCTAAAAGTGATAAGGCAAAATCACAGAAAATTTCCTGATTCTTCTCTTAATATCTCTCTGAAATTTCGAAAAGAACTCATCTCATAGTATGTTGTATCGTTCAGAGGCGTATATAGAATTTTTTTTTTTTTTGGGGGGGGTCCGAACTCATTTTAAATATCCCCCTCCCCCCATATACAAAAATATTTTTAAAATACCGGATATAACTGAGCCTTCTCTAAGACAAAAGTTTTGGTTGTACTTGAACTTAATATTTGGCTGAAAATTTTTCCTTATAGTTAAGTATTTATATTAATTATTTTTATTCATTTAATTAATTTGTTCAATATTCACATTTATTTAATAGACAGAGTTCTTAGATTCATACTAATTATTTAAAAAATTTCATTTGATTCATTAAAATTTTGCGTTTTGTGTCTAATTAATTTGTTGCTATTTGTGTCTATTCATTATCAACTCATATGAAAAAAAAAAAATTATTATATCCTACCTATATTATTTTATTTAAATAAGACACTCATGAACAAACACTCGACGTATTGACACGAGATGTCGTTTACTTACAATCCATAACTAAAGTCCCTAATCTAATCTTCTTAATAAAGCAAAATATATTCTCACTAAGCAGGCCTGATCACAAGAACCAGGGGTCCGATTTCTGTTGGATTAGATTAAGGACTTTAGTTATAAAGCATCTACAGTATGTGTTTATTAAAGCTTTTGTGGTTTGTATTATTATTATGGGATTTTTTAATTACAGACCACATTTTGTATTAATTATTTATTAAAAATATAAATACTGCACAACGTTTCGTCTGCTTATTCTGCAGTCGTTTTCAAGTACTGTACACTTGCTCCGACTCAAGTGAACTAACCTTTAAGGGACCGTTAGGTGCAATTTATATACGACGTCAGCGCCATCTACTGCCATTCACCAATCAAACCTCATTGATAAGGACTTAAAAAATACTTTCTCTCTCTCTCATATATATATATATATATAAATATATATATCTTTTGTGGTTTGTATGATTATTAATATTATGGGAGTTATTTAATTTTAGACCACATTTTGTAATAATTATTTATTAACAATATAAATAATGTAAACGTTTCGACCGCTTATTCTGCAGTCGCTGAAGTTTTGTGTCTAAATTCATAGGTATGACTGTAGATGGCGCTGGATATAAAATGCACGTAACCGTCTCTTAGCGGTTAGTTCACTTGAGTCGGAGCAAGTGTACAGTACTTGAAGACGACTGCAGAATAAGCAGTCGAAACGTTGTACAGTTTTTATATTTTTAAAAAATAATTAATAACAAAATGTGGTCTATACTTAAAAATTTCATTAGGATTTGGAATCGGCAATCACTATTTCGATATCTCTTATAAGTTAGTTAAATTTGACTGTCTATTTTATAATTAATTTCCTCTCAACAAACAACCTGATGAAATTATTATTTAATTTAAATTAGGTTTAAAAAAAATTTTTAAATATTTAGAAGCTTACTCAATTTAAACCTCTTGAGATAATCATTATTCAAACTTTTTTTTCACCATCGTCAAAAATATTTAATTAAAAAAGTTTAATTATTTTTTTTTTGTTCCATAATTATTTGTTATTTCACATTTGTTGCTCTTTAAAAAAAACTAATATACAGGGGTATACAAAGTAGGTGTCTGTCTTTATGATATACATGTATATTGATAGTTAATGGATGAAAAAGAGTTGCTTACTTTCAAAAAATAAAAAATAAAAATTTTTTTAATGAGATCAAAGTACATTTGATTTGAATATATGAATAATGCCCTCTAAGCTGAATAAAATTAAGCATGCGATAAAATATCTTCTAATAACTGGAAGCGGCATTTTTTAGATATTAAAAGCCATTACTCGGGCAAATAATTTAAAATCAGATGTATTTGTTTTTCAAGTTGAAAAAAAAAAATTGATTAGAGTGATTGCAGAAAGATTTCTCGCTTGTATAATGAAACTGGACAAATTGAAGCCGAGGCGAGGAATTGCTGAATTTCATGAAATCTAAAATATCTAGAAAATGAAGTTGAAATACAATATTCAAAATACAAACTCTGGCAATATAAAAAAATCATTATATATATCATATGTGGAATTATAAAAAACATATAGCCTAACCGAATATTTATTTTATTTTTTTTAAGGCTACAGAGGCGCCACTTAGGGGTTGAATTTATTTATTCATATACAGGGTGCCCGGAAATAACAGGTACCTAGAAAAGGAGATGATTCTACATGAAAAATAAGACTTTTTTTCCTATAAACTTAATATGCCCAGACGCTTCGTTTTCAAGATACAGAGGGTTGCATTTTTTTTTTTTTTTGCTAATATCTCGAGAACCGTTAGAGATACAATGTTTAGCTTCTGTACACGATTCATTCATGTTCATTATTCCGCTTGTTTTATGTGTAAAGTGTAAACATTGTATCTCAAACGGTTCTCGAGATATTAGCAAAAAACAACCAAAAAATTCAACTTTGACCCCCTGTATCTTGAAAACAAAGCGTCTGGGCATATTAAGTTTATAGGAAAAAAAGTCTTATTTTTTCATGTAGAATCATCTCCTTTTCTAGGTACCTGTTATTTCCGGGCACTCTGTATACACATTAGGCCCTTTAGGGGTTTTTTCGAATTTTTTTCGACGATAGTCCTAAATCCGTTCCAAATATATAAAAAAAAATCCTGCAAATTTCAGCTCTTAATATTAATATTACCCGGCCCCCAAGGCAGCCAAAGTTTTAAATAGAAATAATATGGGAAAAGTTCTTTTGTGTCTTTAAAATTTTGTAACTCATCAACGGAACAATTTCTTGGTAAGACCTTTAACATATTCTTATAGGAAATTTAACGCTCTACAAAAAACGTGTCTGATTTTTGAGTTACTTTACTGGTTCAAAAGTTATTCGAGGTCAAAGTTGAAGTTATAATCAATTTCATTGTTTTTTTTTCTTAAACTTTGACCTGGAATAACTTTTGAGCCAGTAGAGTAACCCAAAAATCATAAAAACCTTTTTTGTAGAGTGTCAAATTTCCAAGAAGTTGTTCCGTTGACGAATTACAAAATTTTAATATTAAGAGCTGAAATTTGGCGGGATTTTTTTAAAAAATATATTTGGAACCGTCTAAGCAGTGGTGGATCCAGAGGTGTTTCTCGGGGGAGGGGGGGTAATCTGGAGTGACTGGTCGCACAGCACACATTTTTTCCTTAATTTCTGTAATTTAAATGGGCATTCTGTACTTGTTTGCCAGAATATAAATATAAATCAAATTTTTAAGTATTAATTTTTAAAATTTTACATTAAAAATACATTTTTTTTTTTCGAAAAAAAGTATTTTTTTCAAATCCCAGGGGGTAATTACCCCCTTTACCCCCCCCTTGTATCCGCCCTTGCGTCTAAGACAATAAGATTTAAACTTTCGGCCCTTGGTTCAAACATTTTGTAAATTAAAATTAAATATGCAAATTAAACACTGGATTATTTGTTTCAAAGGTTTTATTAATTAAAAATTAATACGTATTTTGACAATTGTCATCATCAGAAGGGATTAGGCCTACATACTAATACTTGTGATGACGACAAGGAATTGTCGAAATACGTATTAGGTGTTAATTTTTAATTAATAAAACCTTTGAAACAAATAACGTAGTGTTCATTTGTATATTTAATTTTAATTCTAGGACAGTTTAACTGTTGATCACTAATCATGTTGTGACCTATTAAGGACTCACTCTGGGAATTTAGATAATTTTGTTTTTCATTATTATAAGAATAAATGAGATTAATAGATTAAGTTAATTTTTTTAAGGAACACGTGCCCCCCCCCCCACCTCACTTTCTTACTGATTCTATATAAAGATATGCAGGTTTAAAAAAAATAATAATTTTCTTCCCTCTAATTTTTTCTCTCCATTGGAATTAAATTGTTTATTTTCGAAGGGCCGTTTCTCATTTCCTGCCTTCAACTTGTACGTAAGGTTAGTTAATTATTGAATTGGATGAAGGACCGAGCCATTAGGGCTCTATGGGTGCCCAGGCTCTTTTGGGTTCGTTCATTCAAAAAGGTAGTCTCGTGCATTCAACCGACCAACAAATTACACAGGGATCAAATTATTATTTTTTTTTTCTTAATAAATAAATGAAATTCATTTGAATATTAATTAGAATACGCTTATTAATAAACAGAGAAGAAGAAAAAGAAGAATATTTTAATATCGACTTCATTTAAATAAATATTCATCTTATAATTAATTTTAAAATTTTATATAATTATACCAATTATACGGATAAACTTAGTATTAAAATCCACTGATTTAATTCGCTTAGCTGAGTGTTTTGGAAAATGCCTGGTATATGGTATTTTCTTGCACTGCATTATAGAAATATCTTGATTTTATTTAACTCACTTCCCGTAACGGAATTTTAACAACTCAGTTCTAGATTAGAAAATTATTTTTTAGTAAATAAATTATTAAAAATTTTAATTCGGGTATCATATAAAGCGCATGATTATTAGTATCGCAGAGTATGCATTATCAATAAAATAAAATAAACTGCACTCTTGTCTCTTATTGACTTCGTTACCTCAATTTAATCAATGTTTTTTATTTTTGTTTGGAGTCTGAGGGTTAGACATCCTCAGGAGGTTCGGCCATAAATAATTGTAAGACGAAATTAAAATTAAATGTACAAATTAAACATTAGGTTATTTGTTTCAAAAGGAAGAAATTTTATATTTAAGTTAAGCAACCCCCTGAGGCGTGAAAAAAAGCTTTTGAAAAAAATCGGCCAAAAAACTACTATTACTTTACTGAAGTACTTTTTCATTTTTTTTTTTTCGATTTTCTCAAAATTGGCTCTAACGATTTTAATTAAAATTCATAAATCAACTATTTTTTAGATGATTTTTAAAAAGTATATCAGTAAAAATCTTTTTGTAATAAGAGAGTCTCAATTAATAAGACATGAAAGTAGCAACATTATTATAATGTATTGAGTATATTGTTGCTGCTAATATAGTGTATAATGTTGCTACTTTCATGTATTAGAATGTAATCACTTCTGATGATGACAAGTAATTGTCGAAATACGTATTAAGTGTTAATTTTTAATTAATAAAAGCTTTGAAACAAATAACCTAGTGTTTAATTTTTATATTTAATTTACAACGAGACCCAACTGTCGAAAGTTTAAATCATATTAATTGTAAGACTCTCTTACTACAGTATTACCAAGTGTTGACATTTAAATAATTTTTCTTTTCTTTAATTTGGTTAACATAAGTGACCTTTAATGGTCTTCCTGTTATTTAATGGCATGCCCAAGTTGGTAGTGGCGGAATAGCAAGTATTTGATGGCATGGTCTGCAGCTCCGTAACTTGATTAAAGAAGCCGGGTATTGTTTTGAGTGTGGCTGGTGATCTTTTTCTTTTGGACCCGATAGCTTTGTGTCCTGTGCCTCTGTGCCAGTCGTTCCTCAAGGCTGCTCACTTTGCTCTCTGTCTCGTTGTTACCCATCCAAATGTGTCAGTGTGTATGTGTTTGTGTGTGTTTTGCCGAGGGTCTGTGCTCGTTTGACGGCATCCATCGAATCCTGCACCTGCAACCTTCCTTCCATTGGCGGCAACATCGACATTTGGTTCACTCGTGTGCCCTGCTGATTATTCTCAAGCACCTGTCCAGGGAATCTTCCCCTCCATGCATTCATTGATTTAACCGACGACCAATTAACACCTTCCTTAAAAAAAGTGCATTAACAAACATCAACAATGCGTTTAAATTGATCAACGAAAATTTGCATCATTTTTCACATGACAATTGAATTTATTAGATCACAATAAATTAAATTTTTTTATTTTATTTTATCATCATTAGAATAGACAAAATGTAAAAAGAGCGACTCACACCTGGAATTTAAGTGGATTGATAACCACAAGTTTCTTGAAATAAGACTGATATTTCTTTTCATCGGACTTTCATTTTATAATAATCTGGCCTGTCTGTTTTTTTCAATGATTCTTTAATGCATGATTCTGAAGCTTGTTTTTGAATCCACGAACCTTATGGAACCCAAGTACTACTTTTCTATGAAGCCTATCTACATAAAAGTAAACTCGATGCAACAATTTTAAATTTAAATCTTTGACTTCAAGACAGGTGGGGAATTTTTAATTAAAATAGTATAAACCAATATGAGATATGAAAAAAATTACTTCTTTTATTCTTTATTGCAATAAACTGAATAATTTTTTTTTATCATTTAGATGAACTTATTATTATTATTATTATTATCTGATAGCTATCTATTCACTAATTTATAACTCCAAAAGAAACTTTTTTTTTCGATTCCAATTGTTCTGATTTCCTTGAAGTAGTAATAGCCGAACGGATTGATTGGTTGGTATCACCTGCAGCCAGGACTAATCAGCCAAGATGTGTCTGTTCGTTTTCTTCTTTTCTGGTCTATTATCGGCTGGTGTGCGTGATTTGATAAGAGGAGCAGACCTCGTGCTGTGTTCCTCCAATCAGCTACCAAAGGCCACAATCAGACTCGCTGCGTGAGGCCTCAGATGGGTCTTATGAGAAATCGAACCACGTGGGAATCGTCTAATGAGAAACGCCTTCCTATGTTAATGATTCGCGGCCGATCAAATGGAGAAATGTAGAACACCCATTTGAAAAATGAACCCACCAAAAAAGATCATCAACGCTAACAAAAGTCCTCTATCCTCTATCCCACTCACATCGATATCTTCAGCCGACAGACAGCCTATTATAAATATAATACATATGCAATGGTGTATTTACAGGGGATAAAGATAAATTTACTCCATCTCTTTATATAAAGAATAAAAGCACTAAGTGAATTTCAAAGGATAAAACATTTCGAGCCCTAAATAACTGTAATTTTAAAATCTTATAGATAATAAATAAACTATACGCTATATAGTGTTTGACATATTGAAGGTCTTCATGATAATGGAATAAAAAAAATTATTAACTCTCTCGTTTTCTCGTTACTGACAATCAGAGGGGTTTTGGGAGTTTAGTCCCCCCCCCTCCCCTCCCCCTTTGAGAGGGAAAAATATCCTCTGGAGCATGACTTTATGGTTTTGGCATTTTAAAATTAAACATAAAACCAGAAAATTCCTAAAGGGTTGTGCTTAATATCAAACAAAAGAGTCTTTTAAATAAAAAATCACAACCCCCCCCCTCCTCACCCCAGGAGCAATTCATATATTTAGTTGCTCTGCTAGCAGTGCCGGATTAAGCACCATGGAGGCCCTTAGGCAGTCGAAATCTCGGTGCCCTGACAGCTAATAATTTTACCAGAAATTTTTTTCCGCACTGCGGAACATTTGCTTTTCCCTTCCCGTAGAAATTATTTTACCTTTTTTTTTAAAAAGTCGAAATTGTTGTCGCCCTGGGGAAAATTTTCCATCCATCTATGGAAACCATGGATATTTTTTTTTTAATTCTAATGTTGCGGGACCCCTAAAAAAATGGCCAAAGGCGATTGCTTACTCCGCCTAATGGATAATCCGGCACTGCCTGCTAGAGTCCAGTGATAGTGCTCATTGAGATTCTTGGATCAACTGCGGAACTAAATTATCAATTTTTTTAGTTATTTGCCTTAATAATTGAATCTTATTGAATTTTATAAGAAAAAGACCCACGCTAGATTGATCATTTCTTTTATTCTTTGATCTCTATGAACGTTTCGAATTTACCCAGGATCTTCATCATCCCTGCCGATTTTTCAAAGAAAGGAGGATCAAAAATATTTTATTTTCTATATGTTCAAATATATTTGTTAATGTAAAACATTATTAATATAATATTTATTAAGTCAAATAGTAAGTTGTTTATGAAATTTCGCAGGGGGAAGTGATTACTTTTATATATTGCCGCTCTTATATATTGATATACAAATGATTTATTTGAAATTTAGAAATGTAACAATTATCAATGATTTATTATATTTTTAATTAATTATTTCTTATCTATTCAACAATTTCAAATTCAGAGTTATGGCGTCAAAAAAAAAAATGTTTCTTCTTAAGAAGACCTGTTCTAATCTATTTTAATGATACTCTAATTTAAGAAATATTTAATTTAATATGTCTTATACATTTCTGAGTAAATTTAACACAAATACAAATCAATTTAATACAATTGAAATAAAATTAAGAAAAATATGTCAATTTTTAATTTGAGGGACAAATTAACATAATCTCGATATGTTTTGTTGGATTTTAATTAAAAATTTTGTTTTTATAAGGATTTTTAATAAAATAGACAGAGAAAAAATTAAATGGAATTATTTTAAAATTTTAGAAATTTGGCGTTAATAAAAAAATTTCGACATTTTTGCCTTTATTTTATTTAAATTGTAATTATTTATTAAAATGATATGGATTTGTGTTAAATTTACTTAGAAATGTTTAGAATATTTCCTATTAAATGTTTAATAAATTACAGCTAGGCGTAGCCAGGGGGGTTTGGGGATTTCTGGCTACGCCAATGAATTATAGTGTCATTAAGATAGATTAAAACAGGTCTTCTTAAGAAAGAATGTTACGTTTTCTTAGACGCAGAGTGTATTTGGAATAATTTTGAGAGTGTTTTGATTAAAATAACAAATTTCACGAGTTGATAGTTCATTTCTTTAAAAAAATAATGCATATTTACACTAGAGTAAAAACTAAATAATTTGCAAATAAATTAATAGTTTAAGACTAATAATATTTCTCTTTTAATTTAGCTGGATATAAAACTAAGAAATAAAATTATATCATTACCGTTATTTATCAATATATATAATCTAAAAAGTAAAAAAAGGTTCCCCTTTGAATCTACATCTTTTCTTAAACACGCGAACATTTTTATAAAATCAGGATATAAAAAATTTTACTGTATTTATATGATGGAAATAAAATTTAGCAATAACATTAGAGGTATATTTGAGATTGAAAGAAAGAATTTAATAAAAAGGTGAATAATACGAAATTGAAAGATAAATAAATAAATTCGAATGTTATCGACTAAATAAAATCCCTCAAGTGCATATCCATTCTTTTTTGTCATAAATCTGATCATAAAATGGATGCGCGGGTTGGAATCTCAATTAATTCAACTCTTAGTTTATTTATCGACCTTAATTTCAATTAAAGGAGATGAGATAAAGACATGTTCTGGCCAGATGGGATTCGAATTCATACCACCATCTACGGAAGCCACAAATAATAAAAAATATTTATATCGTGATTAGCTTATCTAAAGCTAGTTCTTTTTACTTGCTCTTACCTATATAGCCCATATGTAATATATAGAAAGTATTGCGATCATGTAAAAATTTTGATGTCGAGATTTTGATGGATATACACGTTTTGAAGTCCCCTGAGTCCAAAAAAGTGCGTCCCGCAAATTGGTCTGTCTGTGTGTGTTCAATTTTAAGCATGAAGGAAATGAGCTACGAGGTTGAAATTTTATATTTAAGTTAGGCACCCCCTGAGACGTGAAAATAAGCTTTTGAACAAAATTGCCCAAAAAGTACTAGTACTTTATTGATGCACTTTTTCAGTTTTTTTTTTCGATTTTCTCAAAATTCGCTCCAACGATTTTGATTAAAATTCAAAAATCAATTATTTTTTAGATGCCCTTTAATATGTATATTCTCATTATGCACAAATCTTTTGAAGCACACTTTACTCTTGTATTTCATAGGAAAAAGAGAAATGGTTGCTATGGTAATCCTTTTGAAACGAAATTAACATGCAAATCCCCATAAGGGCATTGGCTCTATGGAAGAAAGAGCCGCAAAACGAATTTGAAAATACTACATCAGTAAAGTGCGCTTCAAACAATTTTCACAAAAAATTTTACTGATATACCTTTTAAAGAGCATCTAAAAATACTGTAGTTGATTTATGAATTTTAATCAAAATCGTTAGAGCCAATTTTGAGAAAATCGAAAAAAAAAAACTGAAAAAGTATTTGAATAAAGTGCTAGTATTTTTTTAACAGATTTTTTTCAAAAGCTTATTTTCACGTCTCAGAGGGGTGTCAAATATAAAATTTCAACCTCGTAGCTCATTTCGTTCATGCTTAAAATTGTCCACACACACAGACCAATTTTTTGGACTCAAGGGACCTCAAAACATGCAACCAAAACCGACATGAATTTCGAAACAAAATTTCTCACTATATATTACATATATAGGTAATGGAAAGTAAAAAAACCAAATTGTATTTATATATCTCTCAAGAAAAGTTAAATTCACATTCACGATTGGTCAAATCTGCTCAAATAATTTTCAATTAGTAGATTAAATCTATTAAATTTTTTATTTATTAACTGAATGTTGAGGTATAGGTATAAATGTGTTGGGTCTAGTAGATTCTTTTTTCTTGTATTCGCGTGAAAATACAAATTTGGTACTGCAGTGCATCCATATTTACTACTCAGGTGTGACTTTGGAGGAGATGCCGAGTGGAGACTCTCCACTGGAGAGGATGCAGCTTTTTGTAACGCTCTGAGGGGCATGAATCACACTTATGTAACAAAAATATGTTCACTTCAATAAATAAGATTTTTTTTTTGATTTGCTATTTAATTTTTTCTTAAGTCGTCAAGTTAATTTCTTCTTAATCAAAATTAAAATGAGTCATTGACTCATCTGAGTCTTCCAATAAAATTTTGTTTCAATCCGAAAGTCCTGACTTTAATATCACACAACAGACTCACTTTTTATCAATTCCAATTCTCTAATGATTGGAATATTTCAAAAAAATAAATAAATATTGTAATCATATTCCAGTTTAACTAAAAAGACTTCCTTTTTGTTTATTTTTTGTTTCTAATTTTTATTTTCCTTTAAAAAAAAAAAAATCTTTTGTTTAGTTTTTTTTACTCGAATGGATTTGGTTAGGAAGACGTCTTTAATTCATGACAAGATGAAATTAGCTTGCAATGAAATAATTTCTTGATTGGTCGCGGGGTTTCTGAGAAGAGGTACAACTTGAGGTACTCATCGTGATTCCCGACAGGTGCTAATACAATTCCAAGTGTTAATTGAGGCGGTCGCCAGTAGCAATTAGCCGGAGCCAGTGACAAGTCCAAGGCATTCCTGTCCTGTACCGGCAAAAAGACCAAAACGAACCGACAACTTTTGTTGTTTTGTTTTTTTTTCCTTCTTTATATAGATTAGTTAAAACATATTTAAAATAACTTAAGGAAAAATATATTTTTATTCTAAATCTATAAGCTTATGCTAATAGTATTTTAAGAAAATATCAGAATGTAGGAAGGAGGAGACAATAAATAGATTCTCAATGCACGTTGTAATCACGTTTTGGTTTTTTTTTTATTTAAGACTGATGATGGCTTAAATAAAAGAAGCGAAATGTCTCAGGTGATTAGAACATACATTCAGAATCTGTTTATTGGCTGCTCCTGCCTACATTTATCCACTCATTAAATCATCACAGCCTCTACTTTGGATAAGAAATACAAAAAATATTTAAATATTATTTATTTTAAAATATAAAGGTAATTTATGAATTTCACAAACATGAATTGGTCAAATCTGTATAAATAATTTCACTACTCGGCATGAAAAGAGCTCTGAGATAATTCCTTCAGTTTCTTGCGTAAAAGCATCTCCTGAATCCAAATATGACCTCCGTTTTCCCCCACAACGTACAGTGAGCGCTACAATAGTCCTCACCTGATAGCTTTAGCCTTAAATATATGGTATAGGATATGGTAAAATAATTTTAATGGCCGAAAAGGTAAAACGTAAAATCTGGTACAGATGATTTTATTTTACCTTTTAAAATTTAAAATTATTTCACCCTGCCATATACTTAAGGCTAAGCTATAGGTGGGGCTAATTGTGAAGCTCACTGTACCGTTTGTGGTGGGTTTGTACTTATTTCCACCCCTTTTCGTTAATTTAGGCCATGAATTAAATTTGGAGGGATGTAAAAAGAATATTTTGGCTTAACATTTCCTCAGAAGATCTAGAGAGGTGAAAAGTTCAAAAACATAAACATTTGGATCCAAGGGGGGATGTGGGAGGGGTGTTTAAGGGGGGCCCATAGGTAAATAAATTAAATTGAAAAAAAATCATTAAAAATGATCGATTTTTCCTGTTTTTTTTTTCGCAGTTTGTTTACTGCTTTTCACATATTCCAGCTAACAGACCACCCTCACCCTTCCTTAAACATCCCTCAACAGAAAAATATATAAACATATATAGTATAAAGCGAGTCAGATATGGGTGAGGGAGGTCTGTTAGCTGGAATATGTAGAAAATCAGTGAAAAAACTGCGAAAAAAAAACGATCATTTTTAATGATTTTTTTTGCAATTTAAGGAACAAAATCCTCCCCCACATCCCCCCCTCCTTCGATGAAAATGTTCGTGTTTTTCAACTTTTCATCTCTCTAGACCTTCAGAAGAAATATGAAGGCTAAAATATTCCTTTTCAGTTGTGTACTATGCGCCAGTCACACCAGATTTTTTAAGATACATTGTTTTCCAAAATTTTAAAATTATTTCTTTTAACAATCGTCTAGTAGAATATATAATTATCTAGATATTTTGCTTTCCATTATTATTATTAATTCATGGCCCTAAAATTAAAGAAAAGGGGTGGAAATAATATTCCCATTGCTCCAGTAGAGACGCTCGACTTGGTTAAATTGTTGGGACAAGTCGGGTTCGAACTCGAGTCCATCCAATTTTACCTTGAATTACTAAGCCCGAGCTTATCTGATAAGCCAGGAACTTGCTTACGGAACAAGATTATTTTTTAGACGTCTGTCTCAAAAAAGTTTTGTCTTTTGAATTTTTTAATTATAATAAAAATTCCATTTAGACTTTATCTCAATATTTTTTTCTCACACTTAGAGTATCCCCATCACGAATTCGCCTGATAGTGAAGATATTACCTTCCATTTTCTAGCACAGTAAGAGACTTTTTAATTTTTATATAATAAATTCTTTCTTAATATTTATTTGTTCATTAATTAGGTGAGGATTATTTCGTCTTCGAAGTAAAGATTAAAAAAAAAAAACCCCTAGCAGATGTTTCGCAAGTTTTTTGAGGTCTCATTCAATTAAAATCAGAGCTCTCTGTGTCATACACTTGAAGGGAACAATTCAAGTTATAATGCTGAAAGGCACCGGACATTTTGTTCGAAGGCCTTGTGAAAAGCCTCTCCTGAAATGCCTATTAAAGAGTGAATCTTTTTTTTTATGGGAATTAATTTTCGGTGCGCTGCAGAGCTATTAGCTACCAGGAACAATGCAAGGTCTCCTCTCGATGTTTTTATACCTTTGTTGCTGGTAAATTAAAAAAGAAGAGCTATAGAATATTTCAAAGTAATTAATATCTATAGAGTTTCTATTGTTATATCGATACCGTTTGATTGATTTCCTTCACGTCGCGAATACAAACGGCCGGGAATGTTCCAGGGGGATAACCGCTTCCGGACAGGACGCAAGGCCAAGCGACTGCTGATTCATATTGTGACAAAATTAAATAAATTCTTCTTTAATAGAAAATCACTGACAAACTATCAAAAAAAAAAAAAAAAAAATTGGGAAAAATTCAATCTGAATATCATTAGTTTAACAGTCTAATTATAAATACTCAAATACTTTAAATTAGGCATTTAATTTTGAAAATAATGATTTATTGAAAATTAGATATTATTATGGGCAAGTGAACTCTAAATTTGTACTTCTAAAATAATGGAATTTTAACAAATTTTTCAATGCGGTTTTTTTTTAATAAATTAAATTTATAAAAAAAATTTCTTAAAGAATATTTTATAGTTAAATAAAATTTTCGAGATCTATTGATAATACATGTATTTAAATAAGATAGGTCGAAGATCCTGAATTCGATTCCCGGGGCCCATGAGACATCAAAAAACGTCCAAAATTGTAAAAAAAAAATAATTTTTTATAGCTACAGTAAAACCGGCCTCGGATTAACCGGCCTATTCCATTAATTTTATAAATTACATATATTTATTATACATTATTTAAATTATTACATATATTTTTTATATATAAATTACTTTTTATTGTATTTTATTTAGGCTTAAACTGTGTGCTGTAGCAGTGTGCGATATGTTCGTTCAGATAGTGAAGAGGGAGGGGGAAGGAGTTTGTTTACTCGCTTGCTTCCTAGTTTATTTTTCTACTACATAGGCTTGAGATCTCTACATTTTTACACAATAAAATTAGTTGTAATTTTGTTGTTTATTCATGACAACTGTTTAAATAAGTAGGTTTCTTTTTGAATGAAAATAAATTTTTCACCGAAACCTCAAATTAACCTGCCAAACGGGTATCCGGCCAGGGTCTCAGACCCGACCAGGCCGATAGAGGGGTTCTACTGTAATTAAAAAATAAGGATAATTACTTTTTGAAGTAGAAATTCAAAAAATATTTAAATTTAGATATAAGCTTATATTTTTTTTAAAATCAAAATATTATTTTTGCCGATAAGAAGACGTTAAGGGTCTTGAAAATTTAGCCACAAAGCCCAACTTACGAAAATATTACGAAAATTTGCCAACAGATGGTAGGGCTATATTTAATTTCAAGTATTTGTTTAATTCTCTTCGCTCTTTTAATAATGCATAGCTTATAAATATTATTATATATTATATATCATTTATAACAGCATAAAAATATATAAATATTGGCTTATAATTGATCTGATAATGCCGAAAGATAACCAGCCCAGCCACCTATCGGCAGAATGCTCGACTATTTTGACGTTTTTTTAATTAAAAATCATCTAAACTTACTTTAAAATTTTTTTAAAATTAATATGTGATTAATAATAATAATAAGGTAAAGGCACCAGTAGTGGACCATTTAAGAAAATTTTTTATTAATTTTCAGCACAGAATTTTTTATTTTAATAAAGAAACTGCTGGTGGAAGGCTTAAATTATTCACTGATATTTCTTTATTAAGAATATATAAGATACACTTTTATAAAGTTTTCCATTTTAAATAAATAAATATAAAACCATCTTAATTCGTTGGAGCTAGTAGTGGACCGTCTAAAACCTAGTAATAGACCATGTTCAGCGCCAGTAGTAGACCCTCATCAATTAATTTTTAATTTAGCCATTTAACTTGTTAGATTAAATGACTATGAGGATAAATGGAATAAAACGGGATAATAAAGTCAGGGACGTAGTTTGACAGAGGGGGGGGGTAGGAGGCATGTGCCCCCCCCCAAGCTTCTGGAAAAAATAGTAAATTCTGAGCTTAGCCCCTACATACAAACAAACTCACTCTCTCTTTATAAATAAGTATAGAAGATGTTCTAGATAAAAATATAGAGGTATATAAAATATATTATCTGTTTAAATGTACTTTTTTCAAGAGCTCTTTTTCGCTTGAATTTTCTTCATTCTTTAGTTTCCTTTCAGTAGCTTTTTCTATCTTCAACTGTTCAAGATCTTGCTTTTTTTTTCAAATTCTTTAAATATTCCTGGGGAAGCATTCCTGAAACTACCGAAAGTATTCTTTCTGATGCTTCAATAGTTTGCATCAGTGACTCAGAAACAGTGAACTCATTACATGAAGGCCTTTCCTCGAATATCGGCTCTTCCAAGAGTACATTAGTTTCTCTCTCTTCAGTGCTGACTTGGTGGATGAATCCAGCTCTATTTTAGTTTTCTTCCAAAATAAGTATAAAGATAAGTCATGAGGATCTCCGGACCATGGACTGCATGTTGGCACAAATGAGTTTATTTTATCTGTGCCTATTTTGTCCTCTATAAATTTTAAGCCATCTTTCAGATATTTAACCCGTAGATTTTTGGACATGTTATATTGATCATCTTGCCTTTTATTTTTTAGTTTATTTTTTTCATTTTGGCCATTTCATTTTTGCATTTTATTAGTGGACCATATCATAAACTAATGGTGGACCATGGGGTCTACTACTGAAATACGGTTAGTTAGCACTATAACTATTAGGTCTACATAATTTACTGGCTGCCAGAACATCATAATTAACATTATAAAACAAAAATAAAAAATTCTAATTAATTCAGAAATGGACCGCCCCGGTCCATTTCTAGATAATCTGTAAGATTAACATACCAGTAATGGACCACCCCCTCCCTACTGTTCAAGATAAGGTTATATAGGAAAATATCGACTATTATCCTAGTTTATTATTCTAAGAATAAATATATATATAAACTTTCCTTTAAATATTTTGTGGGTGCTTAATATTTTAATATAGACAGCCAGCGATCCTTAACCAAAATGACTAGGAAAGAGCAATGTATAGTATGTCTTGCAAAACGCTGGACATAAAATGCGATAAAATGATAAAGTGATGAAGCGAGCATGCGCAAACTGCAAGAACAAGAAGCCAGATAACGTAACTTGAATATACATATAAAATCAACGCTGCAAAAAATACCTAATCCTTATTTTATCAAAATCTCTGCCAAAAGGTCCATTACTGGTGCATGGTCCATTACTGGTGCCTTTACCTTAATACATTCATTTTTAAATTTAAAAAAAATTTAAAATTATTGTAACAGTTTGTTTTTCTGTATTTGTTTGATTACAAAAAAAAAAAAAAAAAAAAAAAATTAAATATCATAATTTTTTAATAAGTCATTAAAAATATTTCTGTTACAATAATCCCTTATGAATTTAATTCATTTCAAACATTCCATATAGTCTAGTTTTTTTTTTTTTTTTTTTTTTTTTATTTAAGTACATTTAGACGCCCTACCCCCCTTAAACAAACATTAATTCACAATTAAACGTTCAATTAAAAATATACATTTTTATATTAATTATTGGCGATTTCGTTGGTCTGTCTGAGGGCCTGGCTTCCAAGTCTCGCCCTCCTGGCCCTTAAGAACAAAGAGGCCTGAGGCCTTGCAATAGCCACAGAGAGATAAAATCTCGGTCGCGTTTCTTTCTTGAAAACTAATTAACTGTTCCCATATAAACTTTAGCTACAATCGTATCGATGAACATTGAACATTTGTAAGCATATAGCGAGCCTACAAAATTACAATATAAAAAAAAAAAAAAACACCGACCCCGGGTAAAACAAAAAACAATTAAACGATAAAATACCAAAAGATCCTTGATAATTGACTATTAATTAATTGATTCTTTTTTTTAATTAAACCATCTCTTCTCAATTCGTTTTTTTTTAACCATTAGATCAAATGGCATTTCGGTTACAAAGCTCACCTTCATCAAGTCAAATTATTATTTATAAGTTATAAAATATTTAATTATCTTATAAATTATGTATTCATGACATAAATGAGACCATTAATTCTTTCCTTAGTAGCTTTATTTCTGGATCCTTTGGGTTGGAATTAGGTAGGTAATTAAAAATTTTTAGTTTTTTTTATTCAGAGCGTTTTTTTTTTAGTTGGTTCTTATTGTAGATTAAAAATTTTATTTTATTTAAAGAACAAATTGGAAATTGGAAATTAAGAAGATTGAAATAATAAAACAAATTGATTGTACAATTTTATTGATGTTAGAGGTAAGAATTAAGATATATAGAAAAATATATAGACTCTATCTATCTATTTGATTCCAGCTTAATTAAAGTTAATTATGTAGTTCTGATGAAGACTATATGCCGAAAGGGTGGGGGGGGGGGAGAATGAAGGTGAGCGTGATGCCTGCTTGACAGGATGTAATAAAAAAATTAAAAATTTTTAATTACCTTCCTAATTCCAACCCAAAGGTCCAGGAACAAAGCTACTGAGAAAATTTTCTCAAATGTAATATGACCTGGCACAACATCAAAATTGATTAAATCATTATGTAAACACTTGCTTTGATGATTGCGTCTAATTTCATGGGAATGAGTGTAGATAGCGCTGAAGTTTGTGTCTAACTTCATAAGAATGACTGTAGAGCCGCTTCTCTATTTAATGGGATGGGGGGGGGGGGGGGAGTGTGTAGAATGACTGTAGATGCTGCTGACGTCGTTGTATATAAAATACATGTAACGATCCCTTAGAGATTAGTTCTTTTCACTCGATCTATATTTTATTTATATACAGAGTGCGGCAACACAGACTGTATAACAAAAGTTCATAATTGTGACATTCTCCTTCCTCTCCTTAACTGAATCTCAAAACTATGTGTTAGGGTAATTTGAAAGACTTTTGAGTCAAAACTTTAAAAAATAAATTTATACAAGTAGCTATATTATCTTAATATTAATATATTTATGATATATTAGGCTACTTTGGATATAATTTTTATATCCCATATAAAATTTAAATAACCGAGTGCGTTGGCCTTTCGTACGATCATCTCTAATTAATCTTATAATTTTTCGTTAAAAAAAATATTATAATAATAAACTTGAATTTATTTTCATATTTAAATGAAATTGCATGTTAGTGAAAGAATCCATTTTAGATATATAACTAATTTATATTAATAAATTCAAAAGTCGATGGTTCTTATTTTAGATTCGAAATTTGATTGGTTACCTTGATTTCCAACCAAAATCAATCACCATTATAATTAAAAGAACGAAAAAAAAAAAATATTTAAAGAATTCTCTTTACGAATAATGATTTTTCCAGTCAAAAGTGACTTTAGCAAATGGATTTGTTTTTTAATTTTATCTACGTTCCCATGATTCGCCTGCAGGCAGACTCTCCTGATTGTCTTGAGATTATCTCCAAAGCCATGCTGTTCATTTTCGAAATCGAAACCAAATTCCTGGAGAAGTTTCGATAAGCGATCACTGACGAATATTTTATTAAGCAACTTGTTATTGTTATTATATATATATATAGATAAATATTTTTTTCTTAGCGGCTCTTTTGATTTTATTGGAGCCTCTCTAAGAATGTTAATGTCCACTAAAAAGCCCAGTAGGAGAATTTTATGATATTTTAACCTGGCTTGAGTTAGATATTGTTTATCTCCATCAAGGTCTAGCCAATTAAGTGGCGAGGAAAAACTGCGAAATTTCATTTCTATTTAATAACAACTTTAAAATTATCAATTTTACTTTTTAATTTATTTTCCCTATTTAATTAAAATAAGTTTGAAGAAAATTTTTTTTTTTTTTTTAATTCCATTCATAAGATCAATTCGTGGCCCGCCTTGAACGTTTTTCGGGCCATCGAGATTCATCACATTTTTACAAAATATATTTATTTTATTTTTTTCACCCCAAAAAAATGTCAATAGTGGGTCTAAATATAAAATGTTGAGTTTATAATTTTATATGGGGCCCGCGGAGCTATGATGCATTTAAGTGACCAGCAGGATCATTTGGGTTGCCCACCCCTACTCTAGATTATCTTAAATTTTAATAGGAGAATTAAATTCACAAGGTCATATGACACTTATGGTGTCGAAATACGTATAAAGTGTTAATATCAAATTAATATATTATTGAAACAGAAAACCTTGTGAATTTTATTCTCCTATTAAAGCATAATGTTTCAACTAGAGCCAATGGTTACCAGTTTAAAATTAATTAAATCAAATATTTAAGAAGTTAAATAACATGAGCCATTAACCGAAAACGCTATTAATTAGACTGTAGTATTATGGGAGTTTTTAATTAAAGACCACATTTTGTTTATTAATTATTTATTAAAAATATAAATACTGTACAACATTTCGACTGCTATTCTACAGCCGTTATCAAGTACTGTACATTTGCTCCGACTCAAGTGAATTAACCTCTAAGGGACAGTTACGTGCATTTTATATACAAGGACGTCAGCGCCATCTTCATTTTTATAAAGTTAGACACAAACTTCAGTGCCATATATTTCTACACTCATTCCGATGAAGTTAGACACAATCAGCAAAGCAAGTGTTTACATAAAAAGCATGTTATAATACGTTTTTGAATTTGATTTTTTAACATAGATGAATCAAAATATTATTATTAAAATTATTCCAATAATATATTTATAATACAATAATCAAACCTTAAAATCTAATTAACATTTTTCACATTTAGTATGATATTACAATAAGTTTTTAGAATTTGATTTTCTGTGGAGATCCTTATGAATTTGCAATGAGGTAACTAGCAAGGAGTGCATGCCCGTCAGGGCGGACCTAGGATATTCCTCAGGGTTGGGGGACGCACCGGGGGCCTGGGAGTATGGAACACCCCGTATGGGAAGGGAAAATTGTTAAGATTTTTACAACATATTCATTTTTATGCTATTTTTACTTTTTAATATTGTGAATACCTGAGAAATGAATGGATTAATTCTATTGATGTTATGATGAATTTATTAATATATGATATATCTACAGTGGAGAAAATGGTCGCGACAGCCGTACTCTAAAAGTACGATTCAATAAAATAATGTATGAAATTTGTCTGAAACTATTACTTGACATTGGTTTATTGAAACGTACTAGTGGCTTTTTTTCAATTTAGTTTGACCATAAAAAAGAGTCTCTTGAAGGAGGGGAGGGGAGGGGGGAGGCACGCGCCCTCCCCTTGGCGCCCTTCCAGTGAATCCTCCATTAAAGATATAAATATAGTTAAAATGGACGATATAAAATGACGTTCGATTTTATTACTTAATTATGATAAAATCTAAACGTTTCGGTGACTCTGATTGAATGAGTCGAGCAGCTGGGCTCCAGGTATTATCCCAAGGTCGGTTCAAATTCCCCACATTCTATTATATTATCCATCTCGAATACAACAACAAAAAAAAAATTAAAAAAAAAAAGGATTCACTTGAATGTGATTGGAGACCTATATGGAATCCCCGTGACAAGAAATGTGGAGACTTTGCCTATGTATGGGGCCGTCCGGCCGGCCGGCCGGCCGTCCGGCTGTCACTTGCAGACAAGGAAGGCTATTAAAAGCATTTCGCAACCGTTTCATTAACATGCCCTTCGGGACCCAAATTTTATTTGCCATTTTTCTCTCTTCATACTGTAGGCCTATATCTTTAAACATACATCACTTTAAACTGTATGTATTCTATTAATATAAAAGGCTTATACAGTATTTACATAAATATTTACTTTTTTTTCTCTATTGTTTTGGACATGTTTGACTTTTCTATTAAAAAAAAAAACTAGGCAAAATTCAGGAACTTGTTCAAATAATTTGAATTGAGTAGACTATCCATTAAATTTTGTTATTTATTAACTGATTTAAATGTGTTGAGTCTAGTCTTGTTGAGAGCCGACTTTTGCTTGTCAATCCACATCTGCTGTATGAGCGAATCCCCGATGCACCGATCTCGTAACGATTTTAGAGGACTTGCGTTTAACTTTAAAATTTATATTTTTTAAAGTTTAGACCAAATTTTAAATTCAATTTTATTTTAGAATAAAAAGCATCTAAAAAAAATAATTGATTTTTGAATTTTAATCAAAATCGTTGGAGCGAATTTTGAGAAAATAAAAAAAAACTGAAAAAGTACATCAGTAAAGTACTAGTACTTTTTGGCCGATTTTGTTTAAAAGCTTATTTTCACGCCTCAGGGGGGGTGCCTTACTTAAATATAAAATTTCAACTTCGTAGCTCATTTCCTTCATGCTTAAAAATGTCCGTCCCTTACATACATACACACAGACTAATACCCACTTTTTTGGACTCAGGGGACCTAAAAACGTGTATATCCATCAAAATCTCGACATCGAATTTTTGACATGATCACAATACTTTCCCTCTTTCTTATAGGGTAAGAGCAAGTAAAAATATCTAGAGTTTCTCCTAATAGCTAGGCAACCAATTTACACAAATTAGAAATTTTTTTTAAGGTCTTTTTCAGCATCTAAGACCATTTAGACCCCATCTCTATTTATTTCAAATGATTTGCAGTCAATTCAAATGAAAACAAATTTTTCTCGCTTGGGACGGGAAGCGAACCCGAGACCCCAGCCATGGGAAGCTCGCTGAGCCACGGATCACGGGCTAGAAAAATTTTAGTTTACAACAAATTTCTCACAATAAAAAAAAACAATTAATTATTAAATTTCCAAAATTTGTTTTTATATTGTTATGATAAGCTAGATGAAAACATACCCAGGACAATTCTGTTTTTTTTTTGTTTTTTTTTTTTATTATACCGTACATGAAATAAAAATAAAAATAAGCGTATAGTCCCAATTAAATTCAAACTGTTGAACCAAGACAACTAAATTGAATTTCCAGCTTAAGAATCGCCACTGGAACATTTTAATTTTACATTAGCAATAAATCAATTCGCTGCAACTTCTGTATCAGCTTTCATTTACATATTACAAGTTTGCTAGGGCAAAAGTTAGCTTTTTAATTGTCATGTCGTGCATTTATACCTAGTCTACATACACACCAAACACATTTTACATTCCCGGGGCGTGAAAAAAAAAAAACTAGCGTATCCCAATATCGAAAATTGAAAAGACGATGGGTGGATCGTTGAGAGAATATTTATGTAAAACGGCAGAAGCCAAAGGGGCGTTGCGTTGTATGCAGTTACGAATTGCAAATGAAGCAAACGCCCAGGACATAATTAAGTTTTAATACATTATAAATTAAACAGCTATTAATCGAAGAGTGGGGAGCGATCAAGATTTTTTATAAATCACTTAGTTACAGAAAATAGTTCTAAGCAAAACGAAGTATTTATTGATAGAATACATTTATTTGCAAATAAAGGAACAATTGGACATTGTCTGAGCTTCGAAGAAAGTCTGGGCAGATTCGGCAGATCGACTGTTGACATTAGAATTTCAAATGAGCGTTTAAGTTTGCAATCGGAGCTGATTAATAGCAACGACTGCAGAAAAGAACACTCGCTATCATTAACAAAAATTATCCCTCGAATTGTAACAATTTCGGGAGAACTTAACAGGCCTCATTCAAATTGAGAATTTCTTATTTATTCATTGAGAATCGAAACAAAGAAAAGAGGTTGGTAATGAAGAGAAAGTTGTTATGAGATACTTTTTACATATTATATGTTAATATATATATAAAGGATTCATGTCAAAAATCCGATATCGAGATTTTGAAGGACGTTGGTCCAAAAAAGTGGTCTGTCTGTGTGTCTGTGTTCAATTTAAAGCATGAAGGAATTGAGCTAGGAATTTGAAATTTTATATTCAAGTTAGGCACCCATCTGAGGCGTAAAATCAGTCAAAAAGTACTACTGTTTTACTGATGTATTTTTTCACTTGTTTTTTTTTCTCAAATTTCACTCCAAATAAAATTCATAAATCAATTATTTTTTATATTCTCTTTAAAATGTATATTCTCATTTTTCCCTTGAATCCTATGAAGACTACTTTACTCTTGTATCTATAAAATTACTCTTCTATACAAGATGTTCCTTTCTCGGCACTCTTGGTTGAATTTAGGTGGTAGGTTTTCAAATTATTAATAAAATTTTTAAATTATTATATTTTTTAATTAAAAGGAACATCTTGTATTGAAGATTAAATTCTACCTGCCCAGCATCTGTAAATTTTAAATTATAAAATTACATTTATTCTTCTCTGATGAACAATTTAATAGATATACAGTATATATTATAATTAAGCTATCCGTGATTCGAAAGAGTGATTGCATTTTTGGAAAAAACATTTACAAGTTGCTCATATGAGAAATCCCTCATAAAAAGAAATATTTGTAAGCAATACATGAATATGAAACTATTGAAACATGTAAAATTGAGTATGTAGCTATCAATAATAAGAGGATTAAAAAGGTTTTTTCTTGTGGATGGTAAAACTTACGGAAATTTTTTTTCCAATAATAGATTTAATCTCTTTTAGAACTGGAATAATTGTATTTTAACTAACAAAAAGTATATTTACAATATTTATAAACTTAAATACAATCAAGGGCGGTCCCAGAGGGGGGTCAAGGGGGTCGTGACCCCCCAAAATCTTTCTTTTTTTTTTTTAACACACTTTTTTCCCACTCACTCTCTCATTCACACAATCTTTTCGGCAACTTAGGCCATTTAAGACTTAAACGATACTCATATTTGATTAATATATATTTATTGGGGCCCAGGCCCATTTATTTATACTATAAAAAAAAAACAGTGACCCCCCCCCAAAATGTAAGGCTAGGACCGGCCTTGAATACAATAAAATTCCCGAGTATTTATCTAATTTTTAAATTGTTGCTATATCTTTCAATTCAATAATTTATTTTATCACATGTTGACTTAAATAAGCTCTTATTACCAGAAAAGGGAAGTACATTTTCTAGTCTTGTCCTTAATTATTTTGATTATGCATTGTTGTTTGTAGTTGTGGTGGTAATGTGATTATATTGAAGGGATGGAGATGTCAGCCATATTGGGATGCACCAGGTTCAATTATCAAAGCTTTTGTGGTTTGTATTATTATTATTATTATGGGTTTTTAATTATAGGCACATTTTTGTATTAATTATTTATTAAAAACAACCTTTCCACTGATTATTCTGGACTCAAGTGAACTAACCTCTAAGGGATCGTTACGTGTATTTTATATACGACAACATTAGCGCCAACTACCGGCATTTCTATGAAGTTAGATACAAATTTTCGCGCCATCTACACAAGATAAAAGATATTGAACAAGCCTATGCAATCTCTGTTAAAACTGTCAGCTGCTATTTTTATAAATAACATTTCTTTTATAAAAGTTGTCAATCTTGACCAATATATGTGCATTGTCTCAGTCAAAAGAATGACCATATTCGCTTCCAAAACTGCTAGATAAGATACCACGCCGAAAAGTCTTAAATATGAACCTGGTGCATTCCAATTTGGGTTATATTCCCATCTCTTTATTAATTATGAATTCAAAGTGGAGATATTTCTTTTTTTAGCTGACAATTAAAGAAATTAAAGAGATTCCAATATATTGATATAAATAGCAAATTAATATTTTTATTGCTGGATTTAACGATAGGTTAGGAACATTTTCAAATATATGAACTTGTAGTTGGCGCCGATAAAAAATATTAAAAATCCCGGTTTCTATTTTATTTTATGGTGATCATCTATAAATTGATGACTCGGTCTGAATAATTGAATCGAATCCCACACAAGTTGGTGGCTTTTTTAAAATTTCCAATTCGGACTTCTTAATTTTATTATCGCCTTACAAGTGACATTGGGAAACGGACAATTAGCTAAGAGCCTGTTTTGTTAATAAGGGTAATTAAACGAAAATAAAGTATTAGAGACCTTGGTGTAAACGTTTTTAACCAAATTAAAACAGAAGACTCTTCATCTCATCAGATGATTTATTCTATCAAAAGATCATCTAATAAACAAATCGGATAAAAAACAACATACAAGCAAACAAGGTTTTCTCAAAGATTTATATATAAATTATTTTTTTAAATATTATTTATTACTATATTTATATTTTGTTTTATTAAATGGCAGACTTTGTGAATTTGTATTTCGTTAATTTAGAGCCTTCGGAATCAAGTCACGCGAGATTAAATAAACACGTATTAATAAAAAATAGTATTTTTAATAATATAAAAAATTAGTGGGATTGTTTTAATTAATTGACGATGTTTCTTTATTTATGAGAAAAATTTTTTAAATTTATTTTAGACTCTGGTACTCTACTATCAACTTGATGAGCAAGATACTAAAAAAAGTAGTACTAAATTGACTAATAATTGGGGAAAAAAATGCGTTTGAGAGTAGAATAAAAGAGCATTTAAAATTTTATAAAAAATCTGGTGTGATTAACGCACAGCAAATTTTTGTGTAATATATAATTTCCTTATCTTCGGTAATCGAAAGTTGTGTACTGTGCTTGTCATACCGGATTTTTTGTGTCTACAGTAGATATATTTAGTCTTTCCTAGCACCTTAGTTTTAAACTTGCGTTTTAAACGTTGACTGCTTGAAATAAACTATAGTTATTTTTCAAAGTTTTAATCTCATATTTGGATATTTTAAACATAATAGTGAATCCTACATAAATACAAAATTTCATAAGAATTGGAAAAAAAAAATCAAATGTGTAAAAAGTTCCAAAGGGGACCCTTTTGAATCGAAATTAACGTGCAAATCCCCATATGGGGATTTAACATTGGCCCTATGGAAGGAAGAGCCGGAAAATGAATTTGAAAAATCTGAAATAGTTTATCAGCAAAAGGTGCTTGAAACAATTTTCAAATCAAAATGAGAATATACATTTTAAAGAGGATCTAAAAAAAATGGATTTATGAATTTTAATCAAAATAGTTAGAGCCAATTTTGAGAAAAAAGAAAAAACTGAAAAAGTAAATCAAAAAAGTACTTATATAGGTTTTTGGCCGATTTTGATCAAAAGCTTATTTTCACGACTCAGGAGGGGCGCCTAACTTAATTATAAAATTTCAACCTCCTAGCTCATTTTCTTAATGCTTAAAAATATTCACACAAACACACAGACACAGACCAATTTGCGGGACCCACTTTTTTGGACTCAGGGGACCTCAAATCGTGAATATCGATCAAAATCTCGACATCAAATTTTGGACATGATCGCAATACTTTCTCTCTAACTATATATTTCATATAGTAGGGTATGAGAAAGTAAAAATTACTGGCTGGGTGCGCGCGGGAGGTAAGGGCTAATCTAAAAAATTAGATAAAAACGCTTTTTATTAAAAAAAAAAAAAAAAACCTATAATTTTGGCAATTATGCTTGTTATTATTTATAAATATCTCTTAAATATAATCTCTCGTCCCTGGAAAGTCGCACAAATCCAAGAGAAAAACAAAAATGGAAAGAATTTAATATTCCTCGGGCGGCCCGGTACCATCTGATCCACCGGCCGGTGGGAGGCCCGGGGGTTAGGGATCACTGCCATAGACTACTAAGCCATAGTTTAATTTTAAAATTTTAATCCCAAAAATGTTAGTTGATACAAGAATCAAGAGGGATGGACACCATCTTAAAAATTTATCAAAAAACGAAAAAAAAAAAAAATCTTTGAAATCTGTTAAATTTTTTCTCTAATAAAATAAAATCAACAAACCTAGACAAATTCATCATCATAAAATGTTTTAATGATTTATTTACGAGGTAATTTAACTTGAATGAAAGATGAAAGATGGGATTCGAACCCACACCTCTCTGCGTACATAAGCCGGTTCGTCTGCTGATTCAATCACAGAAGAAAGATAAAATTTTCTAACCAATAAGGAAGATTCTTTTTTTTTCTTTTAATGGTTTAATCAAGAAGCGAGCACCTAATCCGGAGCGCAAGAGACTTTAACGGCTAAGTCCTTTTTTCCTCTTTGAACTGGTTCTCAATAATTTAATTAGGTTTCTATATAAATATTAATAAACTAGTATAGATAGATATTCACATGGCAGTAGCGAGAGAGGACGGCGTTTTTTAGACCGGGCCGGGCCGTTAAAAGGCCGTCAACCTAGGTCTAGGAAATGTGTGATTTTTTTAAACCTGTCGAACCACGAAGAGAAGAGAGGGGGGGGGGGATGGACTAATGTAATCTTCTTAAGACCGAAACAAAACTTCTTCAGGAGTCCTTCCGGAAAACGAGAGTCATTTATCAAGACGCTAAATGTTTTAAGTGTGATTACAACTTAAGTGTTGATGCAAATTAAATGAGGAAAAAGGAAAAGGAAGGAATAACTATTTGCAATTAAAGGATTATTCTATTTTGTCAAAAATATAATTAATGTCTCCTATAAAACTATTAAGCCTATAGTATTAATATTTAAAACATCTGTATCCTTATTATTTGATAATGATAAAAAATATTTTTTGTATAAAAAAATTTAGCAACTTTAAGTTAAAGGGCTTCAGGAGGCAAGGGCGGATCCAGAGGTGTTTCTCAGGGGGGTAATCTGGTGTGACTGGTCGCACAGCACACAATTTTTTATTAATTTCGGTAATTTAAAGGCGTATTCTGTACTTGTTTGCCAGAATATAAATACAAATCGAATTTTTAAGTATTAATTTTTAAAATTTTACATTAAAAATAAATTTTTTTTTTTAAAGTTTTTTTTTTTTTCAAATCTCGAGGAGGGGGGGGGGTAATTACTCCCTTTACCCCCCCCCCTGTATCCGCCTTGTCAGGAGGGCATTTGAATTTTTAGTCCGAAATTACTGAGGAATTTTAAAGTATTTTTTGTATGCGGTTTTTTTGTAAATAATTTAAATTCGATTTTACATAATAAAATGCTTTTTTTTTAAATTACGATTAATCTCTATATAATTAAAAAATATTTTTTTTATATTTATAGAAAATGCAAAAAAAAACTATTATATTATTATTTTTTAAATCTAAAAATGTAAAAATCATTAATATCTAACCTATAATAATTAAATAAAGTGATGACAAAGTCAAAAAGTATTTGTTCAAAAATTAACTAGGCCTAATAAATTTTATTTTTTATATTTCGAGGTTAAGGGTTTTCAGGAGGGGACATTGAATTTTTAGTCCGAAACTCCTGAGGTATTTTAAAATATTTTTTATGCGAAAATGATTTAAATTCGTGAGAATTTTACATAATAGAATACTTTTTTTTAATTACGATTAATTAAAAAATATTTTTTTTTTTATATTGATAGAATAAAGTGGTGACCAAGTCTAAATAAATTTCGTATTTATTGAAAAATTTTCGGTCAAACATTTCAGCACTCTTGCAAAAGATGACTAGCTAGTCTATCTTTCACACAATATTATTATAGTGACGCATAATAATTATTACACCTTTTGAAATGCATCAAAGTGTTTCTGACTCACTTTTTATTATATTAATTCATTAATTTATAAATTCTAAAAATAATTTTTTTCTTCTCTGCTTAAACCTGGTTTATAATATAAAAAAATGAGAGATCAATTCAATCATCTGGAATAAACTCATTCGTGACATTGATCCAAAAGCATTCGCGATTAGGCCCTTATTTGTAGTACCTGGTGCATATTTATAATTAGGACTAAAGGTCTCTTCGATTCGCCTTTAATGTCATAATAAAATCAAAATGCGCACTAACAAAAAAATAAACATGCCGCCTCAATTAAATATTTATTAATAAATAAAAATTCAAATAGAACAAACTCTCTCCCTACCTATAAAAATTCATTTAGTTTAATTATTAATTATAATTATATCAATATACATTTTTTGTGCCTGTTAAGAAAAATTTCAAACAAACACTTTCTAAGTGTATTCCAAGTTTTTACATTCTCTTAACATATATTGATAATATATATAGAAAGTGTTGGTTTCATGTCTAAAATACAATGTCGAGATTTTGATGGAAATACATGTTTTGAGGTCCCCTGAGTCCAAAAAAAGTGGATCTCGCAAAATGGTCTGTCTGTCTGTGTTCAATTTAAAGTATAAAGGAATTGAGCTGCGATGTTGAAATTTTATATTTAAGTAAGTTACCCCCCCCTGGCATATAACACGAAACTTTTAAACAAAATCGACCAAAAAGTACTAGTACTTTACTGATGTACTTTTTCAGTTTTTTGTGATTTTCTCAAAATTCGTTCAAACGATTTTGATTAAAATTCAAAAATCAATTATTTTTTAGATGCTTTTTAAAATGTATATTCTCATTTTGCTTTCAAAATTGTTTGAAGTACACTTTACTCTTGTAACGTTACTTCATAGGAAAGATCAGAGAAATGGTTGCCATGGCAACAAAATATAAATATTAACTCGGTATGAAAAAGACGGAATTTTTTCAACCAACTCTCAAATAGACTGTTCATTAGCCAGTCAATATATCGATTAAGGGATTTGTTCATGGAGGTCCTGGTTCGACTCCAGGGGGTGCAATTTTTGCCCAATCTTAATTAAGCACAAACATATCTCGCAAATTTGCTATTTTAAAAAACAAATTAGGTATAAATATTTTCCAATTTTTATAAATTTTATATCTTGAATTTTAATATATTGGCGGAAACTAAATATAAATATCGACACAAAAAATCTTACCAAAGGTAAGAGAAAGTGTGCTGTGTGACTAGTCACATCAGATTTTTTCTATTCACTATAAATTACCTTAATCTGGCCTATCAATCTTCTCTTTTGTTTTAAATAGTAAATTTAATTAGCTTAGGAATTAATTTGCGATGCGAAGTATTAGAGCATTTGGTGAATAATTGTCTGTTAGTGATGATAGGCACCTGTTGGTCACCTACGATGGCTCGGTGGTCTGTCCTTGAGTGCCGGTTTTTCTGTGGCCGGGGGTTTGGGGCCTGGGGTCCGGAGTTCGGAGCCCGGAGGCCCACCGTTAACGAGTTGTCGGTGGCTCCTGTATGCTCGAGCTGCTCTCGTGTCACGTCCCACGAACAGAAGCAGGCCCCCGGGGGCTTAATGGGGCCCAGCCTGGGCCCCATGCTTAATTAAAACAGACCATGAGAGAATCCATATTCTAGAGATCATTATTTTAATAACAGCTTTGTAGAATCGCTTTTAAGCCTGCATTTCATTCACAAGCGTCGGGTTTTTTTTTTTTTTCGTCGAATGCTTCAATGGATTAGACCAGAAACAATTTTGGTATTTAATTAATAGAAAGAGAGAGAAAATAAATGAATTACTTTAATAAATTCTATTTCAATTTTTACTTATATATGCAATATATATAAAGTATTGCGATCATGTCAAAAATTCGATGCCGAGATTTTGATAGAAATACATGTTTTGAGTTCCCCTGAGTCCAAAAAATTGGTCTGTGTGTGTGGGTGTCTGTGTGATTTTAAACATGAAGGAGTTGAGCTAAGAGACTGAAATTTTATATTTAAGTTAGGTACCCTTCTGGACAGTCAAAATAAGCTTTTGAACAAAATTGGAAAAAAAGTACTAGTACTTTACTGAAGTACTTTTTCAGTTTTTTTCGAATTTCTCAAAATCGGCTCTAACAATTTTGATTAAAATTCAAAAATCAATTATTTTTTACTTGCTTTTTAAAAAGTATATCAGTAAAATTTTTCGTGAAAATTGTTTTAAGTACACTTTACTGATGTAATTTTTCAGATTTTTCAAATTCATTTTCCGGCTTTATGGCGATTTGCATGTAAATTTCGATTCAAAAGAAGGAAATTTTTACACATTTAAAATTTTTTTTTACAATTATGAAATTTTGTATTTTAGGATTCTCTATTATGGTTAAAATAATCAAATATGAGATTAAAAATTTTATAAAATAACTATAGTTTATTTAGAAATCAAATTTTTCATTTTCAATAATAATAAGTCAAAAAATATTCGACTGACTGCAAATTTTTTTTCTCTTTTATTAATCTTTTTTGCAGAAATACAATATAAAATAAAAGAATTAAATTATAATTAAAAAAAAAAGTTAAATGAAATATACATATTAGCAGGGGCGCCGGAACGAATTTGAATCAGGGGGGGGGACAAAAAAATTTTTTTTAGAAAATTAAAATAATTTAATATGTTTAAATAGTATAAAACAAAAACAAATCTACTATAAAACTTTAAAAATTTTAAATAACAATTTTAATAAAATTAAAATTTTAAAAAATTTGGTAGTGATTTTATCAAAAATTTTTGGATAAAATTTGGAAAAAAATGAATTTCTTACTCTTTTAATTTTTTTTAATTTAGAAGATTTTATTTTTCAAAAGTAAAAATATATAATTTTTAAAAATAAATGAAATAAAAAGAAATTTTGCCCCCCTCTGCCCCCCCTATTGGATGCCAGGGGGGGCAATGTACCCTTGTTCCCCCCAGTTCCGGCGCCTATGCATATTAGCTATACAAAAGGGGAGGAGGCTCATAAGCTGCGGATCTAGAGTTGGCACACAACTCGGGTTCAAATCCCACATGGGTTGAAATTTATCACACACTGCCAATGAGACATTAGAGTTAAACCCTGTTGAGAGATTAAAAAAAATAAAAAAAGGTACATCCTAATTGGCTCATCTTGGATAATCAAATCCTTTTTTAGTAACAAATACTCATACTATCATCTTCGAAAAAAGAAGAATTTATTAATAAATAAAATAATAAATTCATTATAATTATTATTTTTTGACTTAAATACATATAATAAATGAAAAAGGTAGAAAAACCGGGTTCCCCGTCGATAATTGCACTTAAAAAAGGGCCTTCACTCGAGAATGCGTAGCTGGGATGCTGCGATGCCTGCGTAGCTGCTTTTGGCTTTTGGCTACTGGTTTCATTCAGTTGAAGAAACCGCCTTGAAAGAAACGTCTTCTAGAAAAATTTCATCAGTGCTCCTCTCTTGCTGAGCAACTATTTCAAACGGACGTCAACGAACTAATTAAAATTATTATCCTTTTTTGTGGCGCTCATATATGGCCATCAGAGCTATATAGAAATAAAAACGAACAGGACGTTAAATAGTTTAGCCAAAAATTACAACTACATTTATACTCTACACAGACGGTTTGCATATATAGAATTGGAGTGAACGAGTTCTGATGTTCTACTTGAACAAATATGAATATCAAAAAAAAAGTAATAATAATAATAATAATTTGATTTTTTTTTATTTTCGTTACTTTTTAAACAGCGATGGGAGAATTTTATACTTTACTTTTTCTACGCAATTGTCTACGCATAAACAATGTATGTAGACAAATGAACAATATTCATGTAAACTAATAAATAGACAAAATTGACAAAAATTCGGCGGGACTAACACGATACATTTTTATAACGTCAACATAATATCTCTTGATGTTTGGCCTCATCAATAAAGAACACTCACATGTCTTGTTAAATATAATATCTCTTCTTTTATTGAAATTGGATGTATTTGAGTCGAGCTGAAATTCATTAATTACCAAGCTTTTGAACAAAATCAGTCAAAAGTACTAATACTTTACTGATAAATTTTTTCAGATTTTTTTCAATTTACTCAAAATTCTTTCTAACCGTTTTCATTAAAATTCATGAATCAATTATTTTTTAGATGCTCTTTAAAATGTATATTCTCATTTTTCCCTCAAGATAGGAGAATTGTGGTTGCTATGGTAACAAAATATAGAGATTTTCTTAGCAATGGATAGATAGAGATCAAAATTTAAGGAAATTTTGAATTTAGCGTTCATACTTGAGATGATACTGAAAGAAGTATAAAAGAGATATTGAAAGAAATATAAAAGGCGCTGGGACCATGGACGTATTCAGCTCAAAACGGAGGGGGAGGCAACTTTTTGAATATCCATTTTATTATTTTATTAAATGTCACAACCTAAATGGAGTTAGGGGATGCCTTCACTCGTAGTTTTGATCTTCTCAAATTATTTATATATTGAAGAAAATTCTCTTTTTTCCCGGTCTCATGAAGGGTTCTTGAATACACTACTGAGTGTAATGTTTGTGGAAACTTATGGTGTTGAAACCTCTTCACAGTAGCGCGAGTTCGATTCATGTCTCTGAAACGTTGCTTCACCTCCATTCTAGAAGGGAAGAGCTCACTTAGCAAATTTAGGTTTTGTAACCCCAAAACAAAGAAAGGCGGCTGTCGACGTTACTAGACTTCACACATTTATATGATCAAAGATGGCTTTCTCATTGAAACTCATTATTTGAATAGATCTGATCAATTTCCTATCGAGAATATGAATTTTAGATAGAAGTTCACTTCTCTAGTGAATATGCACAGTGGTTTTTTTAATTAATAAATTAAAAAATAAATCTTCAGCAATCTTTTATTAAATACAAGGCAATCTTTTAAAATAATTAATAATTGCCGAATGAACAACATGGCAGCTTCCAAGCGTTTTAATTCCAAGGGGTGAAAGAGGTGAAACCCACTGAAGGAGTGCCAATAGGTGTCAGAGATATTTGCAAATATCACCTTGTATTTAATAAGAAATTGCTGAAAATTTAGCGTTTTCTTTCACAAATAAATCAGCTTCAGCAAAACCACTTATGAAGAAAGAAGCAAATCTAAAAAATACTTTCAAGAGTTATACTTCATTTTTGAATTTTGTATACATCCCTCCTTTCATTAGAGTCATTTTCTAAGGAGAATTTTATTTACATTAAAGAAAAATTAAAATTTCAAGGTCTGGCTATCTTCATTCTTCCCGATTCCCCGAGATCAAAAGTTTTTCAACTAATTGATGTTTATTTATTTACGTATTCCAGGTGACAAGCCGCACGCCTGCGAACTTTGCCACAAGAAATTTGCCCTGGCCTGCAATTTGCGTGCACACATGAAAACCCATGAAGGTGAGCTAAAAAAAGTACTCTCGTCTAGAAATTAAGAAAAAATGGAATTTCCAGAAACAAACGAGTAGAAGTCATTTCATTTTTTTGTAAATAAAAAAAAAACCCCAAATTTCTCCTTAGGGCAAAAGTTTCTAAAAAAACATGTATTTATCGGCAGAAATAAGTGATTCGGGAATTCTTCCAATCCTTCCGTGATTTTTATAAAGGGTAACGAAAACCGACTCCTACAATTTGACAATAGTTATTCTCCCACACTTAAAAAAAGGCCTTCCGTGTCTTATTTTCTACCTTCGGTACCTTATGCCCTGAGGGGTTAAAAAATCGAAAAGAAGCAAATTAAATCGGTTACAATATGAGAATTCGGGTTCTTATTAGTTCCCTCTTTCCTTTGAAAGAAAAAGTGATGGGAAAAATTTAGAAAGGATTGATCGAAAATTTTTAATTATCTACTAGTTTTTTTTTTAAATACAACAATCCGTCTTATATTATTTATTTAAACACTATTAAACGAGCAATGTACGTTTGTTTATACTATATAATTCTCGAAAACGGCTCTAACGATTTTTTTCAAAATTTAAATATATTACTAATTTAAATATATGTACTGTACTATTTCAGATGCCAATAAGAAATTTGACTTACGTCTAGGTCTTTGAAAAAATTTGGGTACTAGTACATAAGTTTTGAGTCTCCTGAGTCCAAAAAAGTGAATCCCGCAAAATGGCCTGTGAATAAAATATTTCAAGATCGAAAAAGCTAGATGGTTGATATTTGATATTAAATTGCCATGGTAACAAAATATAAATATTTTTCTATGTTTATAAATTTTACATCTTGAATTCTAATGAACTGTACTATAGGAAACTAAATAAATTTATTTCTCTCAACAAAAAATTTAGTGTGACAAACACAGAACACAACTATCAATTACAGACAGGTTAGAGAAAATTGTGTGCTGTGCTACCAGTTACACCAGATTTTTTCAATTTTATAAAAAAAAAAAAAACACAGAGCTCGGTAAACCTCTGTTCAGCCATTAATATCAGACCTGACACATTGTGATTGTTCTCAGAAGTAACTTTCATAGGAATAATACTGAGGTGGGTTCCCGTTTCCTTTCTCAGGAGGAGGCATCTCAAATAGATGGAAAATTTATTGCCACGGGGTGGATTTGAAATCGAGTTGTTTTTAACATAAATCATTGACGGTTAATTTTGAGACTAATACAATATTTTAATTTGATTTTTTTTTTCTCTCTTCAATGATAGATAATTTTCTACATTATACAGGGCGTTTCAGGAGGAATAGCAAATATTTTAGGGGGTGGTTATATAGACGAATTGCAATAAAAAATTCCATATAACGTGTGTCCAATTTTTAATGAATCCAGAGATACAGTTATTGTTACTACAGTATTTAATCCCAACACATTGAAAGCAAAGGAACATAAGGATGTTCAAAAATTTCACCATCAATTTCAATGCATTTTCCAATTCTCTTGATAACACCACGTGTAGCTCTTCGGAGGTCGTCTTGGAGATCTTTGATGAGAGCTGCATAATCCGAACGATCAAATCGTCTCTTATGTTGACTTTTGATCATCCCCACAGGCAAAAGGGTCCAGCGACCTTGGTGGCCAAGAAACGTACCGATCCAAAAAACAAAAACTGCATCAGGTTAAATACCAAGAGGTGTATCTCAGGACTCATTAAAAATTGGACACATGTTATATGGATTTTTTAATTGCAATTAGTCTATACTACCACCTTCTAAAATATTTACTATTCATCCTGAAACACCCCGTATACTGAATATTTAAAAGTCAAATTAGCCTCAGCAGCTGAGTGACTTCAAATTAAAATATAGTTTTAATTTGTCCAATAAAATAGGTAATTCCAACAAACTGTCACTTTAATGTTGAGGTAGATAAGTTTTTTTTTTTTTTTTTTTTTCAATTATTATTAAAAAAGAAAAAGGGGGGGGGGGGGGGGAGGGGGGGGGGGGGGATCCCGAGATAAGTTATTAGAATGACGTATTTATTTTGTCTAGTAACGTATATATGAATCATTCCACAAAGCTGAGATTTTTTTTTTCATTTTCGACACTTGGATGAAATATATCTGAGAAAGACAATTAATTGATAACCGACAACTAATGAGAATTTAAGTGGCTTTTTAAAGCATCATATCGTCTTCGGAGCCATTCCTCGGGCTTCCAGCAATCGGAAGCGATTCGTTCTGCTCTCCAGGCCTTTGTTTGTTTTGGATAGAATTCCAGCTGAAAGAATTAACCGATATTAATTTATTTTCCTTTTTTTTTTTTATTTATTCCAAAATGAGCTTCCTCTCAAATATCCTTGAAGAAGGGATTCACTTTCCATCCCCTCATTTGATATGGTACTGACGTGATGAGATAGATTATGTTAAATTAACTAGAAACGCCGAGAGAGAAAATAAATGTAGCTTATTAAAAAAAGTTTTTTTTTTTTAATAATAATCCATTGGCATAGGCAGATGAATTTTAATTATTTTAAATAAGATATAATTAAATGAAATTTGGTTAGACGCTGGTCCTCAAGAGGGAGGAAATACCTAAGGGTTTGAGGTGTGAAGAAAAGAATTGCAGCTAGATATATTTCTTTTATTAGGCCCACTAGGCTGACGTTTCGGTCTTGGTCAAGACCATCCTCAGAGCTTGCCGGCTGTCAATAAATATAGGCATACAATCAAGAATTCGATTACAATATTTAAAAAATATTAGTATGTACAATGATTGAATATCAGTTTAGAAAATACAAGAATATTAAAATAAGGCATATAATACTGCCTGTACTCAACTAATTGGCTTATTTTAATATTCTTGAATTTTCTAAACTGATATTCAATCATTGTACATATTCTAATATTTTTTAAATATTGTAATCGAATTCTAATTCTTATGTTCATAGAATATATGATTGAGTTATTGATTGTATGCCTATATTGACAGGAGCTCCTCTGAGGATGGTCTTGAGCAAGACCGAAACGTCAGCTTAGTGGGCCTAAAAAAGAAATATATCTAGCTTATATTCTTTCCTTCACACCTTAACGATTATCCAGCTATAAAATCCGGATCTTGTAACCTAAGGTATTATATGCGTATAGAAAATATCGTGTATTCACACTACACACATGTGAAGTGAAACTTTTACACACTTGAAAAGGGGTCAGATAATTTACAATTAATAGAGGATCTTTTGACTTTTTGATTTTTTAATTAGTTTAATGTGTTAAGTCTAGTCGTGGGCTTTTTTCTTGTTTCCCGATGACGTGATTGTGCATGAAAACCCAAAATCGCTGGGCGTTAGCGAACACTACCTCAACCGGAGTGAAGAGGATTCGGCTTTTCGTAACGAACTTTAAGTTTCACATCAGAAATCCTTCTTGAAAAATTATTTTGGTTTCTAATAAGAAAGAAAAAAAAATACTATTAAAAGAAAAAACTTTTTTGAAGTAGCCTGACCTTTCTCTCCTGATACCTGATATTTATTTCGCGCAGAATACTTTTAAATGAATATACTATAATAACCCACAATTGACTGCCAGTGTATAAATGGTGAATGAATCTGTTTTTTTTTTCCTGTCCTTTCTCGGGATGTTTCATCTTCCGAGACGGAGATGATATATATTTGTCGGCGAGTCTTTTGCTCAGGTCGCAAGTGTAAATATGGCTCTCAGGTTTGGATAAATAGGCAAGTTGGTTCAATAAAATGGCATTCAGACTAATGGGCTGCCCTACGGGTGAATTTGGTCCATTAAGAGAGGCTGCAAAGGGCGCCAGCCGAACTCTCAATGGACTAAATAATAACAGGCCAGGGGCACAGCTACCGCCTCGGGTGCCAAATTTTAAAGCCATTAACGATTACTGATCAGGTGCCCGGGTCGTATTCATAAACACCCTCATTGAATCAATTCTGTCATTCAATTACATTACTAGTCACATTTGCTCCATCAAAGCTCTGATTTTGTTGGCTTACATTTTTTGTTTCTTTTCTAAAGAGCGGACCACGCAGTTGCTAATCCTATCAATAACACAGACCAACAAAAAACTTTTTTTTTTGTCCATTGAAATTTAAAGCTATTCCTGGGTATATGGGTAGCCCTGATTCCATCAGCTCTAGTTTTAGAGATATAGAGTAAATTAAATTTTAATAAAAGATGCTCTAAAGCGCTTTTATTTTGAATTTTCAATGCCATATGATTGGAGCTAAATCCAAAAAATCTGGTGTGACTGGTCGCACAGCACACAACTTTCTATTACCTTCGATAATCGAAAGTTGTGTTCTGTGCTTTCCACACAAGATTTTTTTGTGTCGATATATATTTAGTTTCCGTTGATACTTATATTAAAATTCAAGATGTAAAATTTATAAACATGGGAAAATATATATATATTTTGTTACCATGGCAACCATTTCTCCTATCTTTCCTATGAAGTACAAGAATAAAGTGGTCTTCAAACAATTTTGAGAGCAAAATGAGAATATACATTTTAAAGAGCATCTAAAAAATAATTGATATTTGAATTTTAATCAAAATCGTTAGAGCGAATTTTGAGAAAATTGAAAAAAACCAAAAAAGTGCATCAGTAAAGTAGTAGTACTCTTTAGGCGATTATGTTCAAAATTTTCCTGTCACGTCTCAGGGGTGTACCTAACTTAAATATATAATTTCAATCTCCTAGCTCTTTTTGTTCTTGAGATATTTTGTTCACAGACAGACCAAGTCGCGAAAAACACTTTTTGGATTCAGGGGACCTCAAAACGTGTATATCCATCAAAATCACAACATCGAATTTTTGACATGAAACCATAGCATCAGTTTTATCTTATTAGCTCTAGTTCTGATGAAATTGGGTGCCAAAATTGATTGAAATTTCAGCGAGGGGGAAATCACAGAGTCTTTTAATTGTTAATTAATTATTTAACATAAAATAAAATTAATGAATTTAAAAAAAAATTTATAAAACAAAGTTTAATTTTTTTCCCAAAAGATAAGAATCTTGTTAGGATCCTGGCTCGTTTATGCTCATCTTTTTTTCATCTTTATGCGATTTCATTTATTTTAAGATACGTATATAGAATAAAGATAAATGATAAATTTTCTTCCGAATATCTTATGCTAGGCCTATTATATAAATATAGGCCCTACATTAATATCAAATTTCTTGTCTGAAATTCCAGAAGCTCGTTGATAATCATTATATTTAAAAGGAGGTAATTTTGTTGACTTTAATATCTTTTAAATTTATAAATAACAGTAAAATTGGAAATTTACAAAACGCCCTTAAATTATAAATCCCGTCCTTACAGAAGGTGGCCCGCCTGCCCATTTTAGAATCACGCGATACCTCAAAATGGAATCCATTAACAATTCAAAAATCATAATCAAACAGATACTCGGAATGTTTTAATCTTTTTTCTTTTTCCCCATAGGCATTTCAATATTATTTTTATCATGATAAATATATCGAAATTTTCTCATTTGGCCATTTTTTTTACCGAGGACTAAATATAGTCCTTGGGGCGATTGCATGCTATCTGTCTGTCTGGCTTGAATTTTCAGGGGCTCCAAAATGTCATTTAATTTGGCCAGAAGGCAAAATATAAACCCTTAATGACACGAATATCCAATGATAGTTATTTACTATCTAATATGATATCACCGCAGGTATTTTAATACCGGACCTCTCTAATTACATACTCGTCTGGAATTTGGTACAAATTGTTCTCAGGTAGCCGAGAGCACCTTTAAGAGAACTATCAGTTATTAGATCAATTCCAAATGCCACTTCTCTAAGAGTTTTTATTTTGATAAATAATAAAATTACAAGTAATAATATCATATACATCTAACGAAAATTCCGAAAGGAACATTTACTAATTTCGTTTAGACGAAAATAGAAAACCTTACTTACAAGAGTAAAGTATGCTTCATAAGATTTCAAGGGCAAAATGAGAATATATATTTTAAAGAGCATGTAAAAAATAATTTTTTTGAATTTTAATCAAAATCGAATTTTTAGAAAATAAAAAGAAATAAATGAAAAAGTACATCAGTAAAGTATTATTTGGCCGATTTTGTTCAATCGACAGATCCGGTGGTGCTTGACTCCCGGCGGTACCTACATTTTTCGCTTATTTAAATTAATAAATACTTGGTTATTGTAGACAATGTTCTGCCAAGTCCTTCAACAAAGGCGTCATTTGGCGGGGGAGGGGAGCAGAAGCCCCCAAGGGCTCTGATCTTTTTGAAATTTTATATTCTAAATAAAATATTTAAAAATATATACGGGTATATAAACTGTAAAAAATTAATTAAATTAAATACCTTTTGGCCAAATTTGAGATACCTAATTGTAAGTAAATTTTAAGAAAAAAAATTTGCCCTTCCCTTCCAAGAAAATGTTGAAATGACGTCACTGAAGTGCTAGTTTTATATGTCTCTAATTTAATATTATTTTAATTTAATACTGTACCACCCTCCACCTCATATAACGTCGCTGGCCGAAACATTGTCTCTTATATGAAATACAAATAAAGGACGGATACAAGGGGAGGGAGGTAAAGGGAGCAATTACCCCCCCCTTGGGATTTGAAAAAAAATACTTTTTTTCGAAAAAAAATTTATTTTTAATGTAAAATTTTAAAAATTAATACTTAAAAATTTGATTTGTATTTATATTCTGGCAAACAAGTACAGAATGCGCCTTTAAATTACCGATATTAAGAAAAAATTGTGTGCTGTGCGACGAGTCACCCAGATTACCCCCCCCCCCCCCGAGAAACACCTGGATCCGCCCTTGATACAAATAAAGCCCCGTTTACCAGAAATAACGAGCTGTTAATTAAAACAACCGTGAAAGATTCAACTCCCAAATTTACGGTTTATTCGTTTTAGGTGAACTTTTCTCTACTCTGAGACCTTCTTTTATTCAACCTTTAAGAATCATTTATAATTAGACATTTTGGTAGTCTTATTATGAAAATAAACCTTATATAATTTTTTCTTAAACCTTGAATTATATGAAAATGAGTGTGAGAATCGCTGATGATTCAAACGTCTTCTTCATTATTCTTCTAACACCTGCCTCTCAAAATAAAAATAAAAAATAATATTAATACTCAGATTATTCTACTGCTACTAAATAAATTTCTTATTGTTTCCTATCATATGGATGATTCATCATTTTTCGATATACGAGAGTAAAATTCAGGCCACGTTCTTTATCCCAGCTGTATGGAGGAAAAGATGAAACTTTTTTTCTTAAATCTATAAATAAAATAACTTTTTTTGTTACTAATATCTAAATATTGAATTTTCAGTTTATGGAATAAATATTAAAAACACAAGCTGTTTTAATAGAGTTACAATGGCGGATCCAAAGGTGTTTCTCGGGTAGGGGGGGTATTGGGGGGGTTGGTCGCACACAACCATTTTTTTCTATTTTGGTTAATTTAAAGGCCTTCTTATTTTTTGCAAAAAAATAAAAAAAAATAATTTTTAAATAATTAATTTTAAAAATTTATAAAAAAAAAAATTTTAAAAAAAATTTTTTAATGGGCCCCCCCCCCCCCCCTTTTGCCGGATTACCCAGAATAGGCGATTGCCTATGGGCCCCACGCTTTTTAGGGGCCTTTAATATTAATTTTTTTAACTCTTTTTCGGCATCTGAGACCATTTAGACCCCGTCGCTATTTATTTAAATTGCTTAGTTGCTTAGCCAATTCAATTGAAATGAAATTTTGTTGCCGATTGCCTCTGGTGTGGCATTATATAATTATTTTTCGGGGGGGGGGAACTCATTTTTAAAGATTTACCCCCACCCCTTTTATAACTATATGTTTTATTCAATGGGTAATATTATATGAAAATTTTTAAATTGTATATAAATTTCCATTTTTCCACGAGCACCGTGGAGACATTTTGAACATTTTAGGGGGGGGGGGGGCTTTAAACCATGTATTAAAATCATCTTGGTAAAATTTAATTATTAGCTGACAGGGCCCCGAGATTTCGCCTGCCTAAGGGCCTCCATCTTGTTTAATCTGGCACTGAGTGTATACTATTTATTAGTAAAAACATTTTATACGTATTTCGGCTCCCAGTGTGCCATCTTCAGAATAAATAATACTATATTAAAACATATAACCTAGTGTTTTTAATTTATTTTACCTCTTTGAATAAAATTTATTCAGGAGCTCAAAGATATTATGCTAATACAAATTGCTCGAAAAGTATTTTTTTTTCTCCATATTGTGTTTGAGAAATCCCTGTTTTATAAATTTATAATTTTATTTTTTTTTAAATTAATAAAGCGCCGCCGATTATGCAATTAAATTTGCAAATAAACTATGTAAACAACAATACCGTCAATATTCACATATTACTTATTTTAAAATTGTTTTGCTAAATTTTTTTTTCTTTCATTACATCATTTGGCGATCGGCAAACGAAATAAAAAGTCTGAAATATTGATACTACATTAGTAAAGTGTACTTCAAACAATTTTCAGGGCAAAATGAGAAAATACATTTTAAAGAGGATCTAAAAAATAATTGATTTATCAATTTTAATCAAAATAGTTAGAGCCAATTTTGAGAAAATTGAAAAAAAAAAAACTGAGAAAGTACATCAGTAAAGTGTACTTCAAACAATGATACACACACACACACACACACACAGAACAATTTGCGGGACCCACTTTACATCAAAATCTCGACATCGAATTTTTAACATGATCCCAATACTTTCTCTCTATATATTACATATATAGGTAAGAGAAAGTTAACTGTAGACAGCACTGACTAATAACAGCTAATATATATATCGAAGCTTAATGAGTGATGCCGAGAGAAATTATAGACTGAAACTCCTCAACTTTGCTGATTTTTCAGCAAGGGTGTAGTTTCGAAAATTCAGGATGCCCACTAGCGTTACCTAGCTCAAATGGCTTTCTTTCTTGATTAAACGCCCCTTCGTTTCGGTTCGGTTTCGCCTTTGGCCAAACTCCGGGGTTGCGCTTTTGGAAAGCCTTCCGGCGGGGGAGGGGAGGGTAAAAACCCTTGGCTGTTATTGTAATGTTACCGGAGTGTAAAATGAGCTTCCTCTGAAGAAGAAGAGCCTTTGGGCCTTCAAAATATTAGTAATTAAACTCATTTGGAAAAATAAAAAACTTTGTTTTTGTTTCTCCATTCCTACACCCTTGCCGAAAAATCAGCCTGGTAGAGAAGTTTCGGCTAATATATATCTTAATGTTTGTTCTAATATTATATTATTTGAGAGATCCTAAATTTTGGCAATAAACTGATCATCTCTTTCACAGGAGAACCTCAAGAAGAATGCGTGCGCTGCGGCAAGATGTTCTTATCTGGAACTTCAGGAGGAGCCCAAGGAGCTAAATGTACTTCGTGTGCAGCACTCAGTGTTGCTCCTACCGCTAAAGAATCTCGTGGAGCTCCTTCACCTCCACCACCATCTCTACGCTCCTGTGGAGACTCTGGAAGTGAGGAGAGCACCACAGGAACTGAACGCGACGAAGAGGATGGTTAAGCAAGAGAATGAACTTCCACCAAATGCTAGTTGGTCATTTCAAACTTGCACTTCACCATCTTTTAACCTATTTCTCTCTCTCTCTTTCTCTTTCTTTCTTTTTAGCTGTTTTCGTTGCTGAAGTTTCTTTTTTCATGTATTATCTCCATTTTCTGAATTTATCAACAGAATATTCTTCTCATTTTTTCTTTTTCCAAATTTAATTTATTTATATTTACAATATCTTCTTAAGCGGCCCCTACACGATCAATATAATGCACAATATTTTGTACTTGGCCAACCCACACGGTGCAATATTATTGCTCAATAAATCAGTTCACGGGGGATACTTGTGGAGTAAGCATGTGGAATAATAGGAAAACAGAACTGATCTAATATTGCGCAATATTGCCAACAGTCGAATATTTACTAGAGTCCCAATAAAAATCAAACTGTTTTTGATTGATTCAATATATTGCGCAATCTATCAATGTGATTTACAGACGCTCAAACTTTTGTACAATGTTAATTATTGTGTAATAAATATTGATCGTGTAGGGGCCGCTTTATATAGCTAATAATAGAAATGAAAAGAATTTGTGTCGTTTTTTGTATTAATGTATTTCGTCAAATTACTATATTAGCGAGCATGTTTATTGAAACAGATCACTTAATCTTTTTTGCAAATCCTGATAATATAATAGAATAGTATGAAAATGAATACAACTGCGGTTTTATTAAAATTGAATCGAAAATCTAATAATTTTTATTTTATATTGTCTTAACCAAATGCTCGACAGTTGTCAAATTTTTAATCTAAAGAAACTGCAAATTACAGGTTAAATAAAGCGTTCTTCGCAGTTTTTTCTGCTCAAGAAGAAAACAATTGCAATAAATATTCCAAACTAGTAGGCCTATATTATAAAAATGATCAAAATTCTATGTGAATTAAGAAAATTTAAAAAAAAATGACCTATAGATCCAACCAACATTCTTTTTTGGTTTAAGTTTTAAAAATGGCGCCCTGTTACATAGCTTCTTTTCAAAATTACTCGAGTATACCACGTAGCCTAATTTATCACTGATGGAAAATATTTTTTTTTTATTATATATTATTCTAATGGTTTTTAACAAATTTTAAGACTGCAATTTTACCATGAGTTGAATAATTGAGTTGTTTACTGGTAGTTAGGTAGTCACCCAAATGACCAATTCATTAATGGATTTTGAGAATAATTCTATAGTTCCTTTTAATCCTACCATCAAAAGTAGCTATTTAAATCTTTTTCGAAATTGCCCAAGGAATTAATTTCTGCAACCCATGGTACTAGTGTTTGCAACTTTTCTTTTTTATTTATTTATTTTTTCTATGGTTGGTATTCAGTACAAAATTTTAATTTATTCTCTTATGTAAATGCTTTCAAGAATAAATTGGAAGTTTTTATTTTTCTATTGCCAACTGTAAAGTTATTTGAAAGCTTATTTTTCAATTAGGTTTCAAAAAATAGAAAAATGCCCTAAAAGGAAATTTAATGCAATTTGATTTCTAAACAACTAAAAACATTTCTTTTTGATAAATATCATTTTCATATTCTCATTTCAACTATACATTCTTCGAGACGGCGAAAATAGCACTAAATGTTTTTTTTTTTTATTTATTTTCTGCAGTCATTTTGATTTTTTATTATCTTTCGATCAGATTCTTTTAATTTTATTTTAAAATCCGGCATGGTTCCAAAAAAGTTTATAATTATTAGTCTTAGTATTTAGTCTAATAACTCATTGATTAGGAGAAATTCAGTAACGAGATCAAAAACCACATTTTTTGCAACTCATTCAAGATGTTTCAACTTAAATTAAACTGGTTAATTAATTAAAAGTAATCAAATTTAATGATTATCACTGCCTTAAAAAGTGCAAATGTATAACGCCTTCTCTGTGCATTGAGGGCATTTTTATGATTTGATAAAGAATTTAATTTAAGCAGAAACATTTTTTTTTTATATACGTATTTAAAAAAACTAAAATCAGCGGAATGAGTTTCTTGTCCGTTATGAAAAATCCAAGATGGAGGAGAGAAGCGCCATTGCGATTTTGTATTCATTGTCATTGCGATATTGTATTCATTGTTAAACATTTTTAAATATTTAGAATACAAAAAAATCTTATTTGTAAATACAAATAAAATAACTTCTTTTAATTTGATTAGGAATAATTAAAAAAAAAGTAGTAAATATGAACCAAAAATTTTTTATTTTAAGAAAAAAATATTGAAAAAAAAAATAAAAAAAAATATATTTAATTAGAATTGCTCAATTGCTATTGTAATATGTAAACAAAGGATGATTCTTTGTAATTTGGGAGAGGTAACTCAACTTCCCCTACCCCACCCCCACCATCACCTTAATTCTTGTAATCACTATTTAAAGATCTCTTAGGACAAATATTGTTTAATTCCTCATTTATTTTATATCGATATAAAAATGGTGTAAAATAGTTTAAGAGAAAATTGAATTACCCTTTAATTTTAGCAATTTTTAGTTCTTTAGAGAAAGATGTGGTTATAAAACAATGGCGTAGTCCTGAATATTAAATTCAATATTTGAGAAAAGAGGAATTGCAAGGACAAAAAGCCTGATTGATGTTGGTAAAAGAGCTTCATAAAATGTAACAATAAGGGCCGGTTGCTTCATGTATGGAAAGTTAGTGGAGTCTCTGTTAAGTGGCTTTATTTTTTGTAGTGCAGAAACCCTCTTTAATTATATTCTTATAGTAAAATATTAATATATATCTCATCATTTTATTTAAAAAAGAAGTATTATTTTTATTTTGATTCAACTTCTTTTAACAATAAAATGATGAGATGTCGTATATTTTACAATATAGTTTGCATCAGAGTAGCCATTTTGCTTTTAATTGGATAACTCGGCCTTCGAGTATATGTATATGGATATATGTTGAATTTTTAGCCCAAGTCTTTGTTAACCTAGCTGTATTGAAATGTTGAGATTAAGATATAACAAACGGGTGATATTAGAAACATAATCTTGGCACCAGCATCTTAACTTCACGAATATAAATGACAGATACAATCTGCATTCTATCCCGTTTTTTTGTTATTATTCATTTTATGTCAGTCAGAATTATATTTCTAGGATATATGGGAAGGTGTTGAAGATGATTATTTGAATATTTTCTAATATCCAAGCTGGAACTATATTCAAGGGTTGGCAACTTTCTCTGGCTATTTTCCTAACTTCAGTTAACTCATTGAATTTTTAAATTTTGGTAAAAAAATTAATTTTTTTAATTTATAATATTTATTTAAATTAATTTCATTTTTTATTTTTAATAATTTTTAAAGTTTTGTGTGTTTATTAAATTGCTAGCTTCACAAAACCTTTAATACTGAAGAGGGTTTCTGCATTACACACTAACTATAGGTCAACTAACTATCCATACATGAAGCAACCGGCCCTAAAAAGAATTAATGTAGTGCTAATTAAAACATCAAACCAGCTTTTTTGTCCTTGTAATTCCTCTTTTCTTTAAAATTGAAGATGTAGTTATGTATATATATAGAAATTAATTTTAAACCAATTTACAGTTACTATATGAATATTAGAAATACTAGATATAATTTTATTTGATTTATTTTTTTGTCACTTATTTATCTTTAACAAAACAAAAATTCTATTAATCAACTAAATATATTTTTAATTTTGATTTCACACAGCCCGAAAGGCCATCAAGCAATTGCATTGTTTGAAAGCTATAACAATTGAATAGAAAAAGTAACAATAACAATTTTTCTAATCTAATTTAATCATAAGTAAGTGGCGAAAATAAATCAACAAATTATATATATGTATATTAACTTATTCTAAAATTCGTATCCATTTTCAAAATCATATTCAATAATTTATTACTTATTTATGTTATATTTTTTGGAAAATGGTGGACTTATTATTTTTTTAACCACTTCGATTAATTTATACTATACTCTATTATTAACCGATTTAGAAAATATCAACTTTATTTTCTAAAATGAGGCAATGTTTTGGGAAGAATGAAGGGATAGATATTAAGAAAACCAATCACCAAATTTGAGACATAGAATAGTGTTAAGAAAAATTTGTTCAGAAAATCACCGACTCAACCTGTTGTTTTATTTGTTAGTTCATATAAGAATATGTTTAATATTTATGGATTTTTTTTACCATTTTAGGTCGAATTGTTTTTTTTTTTTTAATCATTATCACCTATTTTAATTATTATTTGCCATACTCCATTCAATCTAGCATAAGTAATTATTGATGTAAATAATTTTTTGCTCAATTCTTATATATACATACAAAACATGCTAATTACGTAGTTGATTTATAAATATATATATATTATATTATAAATATATCTATATATTCTAGTCAAAACTATTTTGTAATATATTTTGATAAATAAAAAAAGGCTTTATAAAAGATTGATTTTCCTTACATTTTTTTTTATTTGAAAGTTTTGTACTAAGTTATATTAATAATTGACTTTTTTAATTAATAAATTTGATTATATTAATTATTTTCACAGGTCCGCACGTGATATTTTTGACAAAGAAAAATTTGTGATTCCGTTAAGAGATAAATTTCTCCCGATGACTAAAATTTAGCAATCTATTAAATTCAAATAGCCGAGTGTGATATGTAGTCTAGTGGTAGGGCATGTCCAGTACGAATTGATAGATCTTTGGTTCGAGACCCGGCTGAACTTATTTTTCTCGGCTGTTTGAATTAATAAATATATATTAATAATGTAATTATTTTTAGATGTGAATGTACTGAAAGGAATCCAGACATAAATACCATTGTTCACTTATGAAGTTTTTCAAAGCTTAAGGCGCTTAGGTAGGCAAAGCTGTTCGCATGTTTTTGCCGATAAGATGGCGTTAGGGGTCTTAAAAATTTAGCCAAAAGCCTAACTCTTTCGAAAATTCGCCAACAGATGGCAGGATGATAGGGCTATATTTAATCTCATGTATTTGTTTAATTTTCGTTGATCTTTTTATAATGAATAGTTTATAAATATTATTATATAATATATAATCATTTATAACAGCATGAAATTGTATAAATATAGGCTTGTAAGTGATCTGATAAGGCCGGCGGTTAGACAAGCCTGCCGTCTTTTGCAAGAGTGGTCAACTATTTGGGCGTTAGTTTTTAAATAAATATGAAATTTAATTTTGATTTGGTCACTACTTTATTTCAGGGGCGTATATAGAAATTTTTTTCGGGGGGGGGCCCGAACTCAAAAATTTTTCAGCGGAAAATTTTTTTTTTAAGAAACTAAATTTTTTTTCACACGAAATTTTTTGCAGAACATTTTTTCTTTTGCGGAACCAAAGATTTTCATCCTGCGGAAAAATTTGTTGCGCTGATGTCTGTATAACCCTATATATGTATGTGTTTGGGAAATTTCGGGGGGACCCGGGCCCCCTCGGCCCCCCCCTTATATACGCCCCTGCTTTATTTAATTATTATAGGATGGATATTAATGATGATTTTTTGAATTTTAAAAAAAATTACAATTTTCATATTTTTTTTTTTTGCAAATAAAAAAAATATTTTTTAATTAATCGTAATTAAAAAAAAAAAAAAAAACATTATATTAAGTAAAATGCTCACAAATTTAAATCACTTTAAAAAACCGCATTAAAAATACTTTAAAATGCTTCAGTAGTAAAAACTCTTCCCTGAAGAAGAAAATATTAATTAAAGAGATATAAATTTAGAAATATTATTTTAAAAAAAGGATACGTAAATATTATATAACTTATGTTAAAAAAAATGACATAAAGTAAAGAAGTTTTTTCAAATATTTCAGAAAGTGATCTCGTGACTTGAGGTGCGGGAATGAGAGCCTGTCTTAGTCATTGGTAGGATTTTTAGGGATGCTTAAACCGCAACTTGGACATCTTGATCTGGAGGAAGAGTGTCAATAATGATCGGTTCCTTCTGGCCACTGATTGCCACCTGCCACTTTGAATCAGAATCACGATCAACGGCAAAATCAGCTCGAATTTCTCAGATCAAAATAAAATTCAATATTTTAATAGAGGAATTATTTTTATCAAGAAAAGTATTCCTTCCTAAACCAGTTTGATGGGAAATAAAAAGTTCTTTAGCATACCGATTAAAGTTGCATTATAAAATTATAAATTTTGGCTGCCTCTCACAACGTTATGATCATCACAGTGACTTCTAGAGACGTCATTTCAGTTCTTGCTTGGAAGGGGCAAAATTTTTTTTTTTTCTTGCGCTCCTTAATTTAGATATAAACATTACTGTATATAAACAAATATTTTTATCTATACTATGAAAGATAAAGGAAAATGGAGAAGAATTAGGAATCGACCCCTACCCCCTGGCAGTAGCATAATTAGGTGGGGGAAAGGGGAGCTCGCCCCCCCTCGCCTTTGGCGCCCCTCGATACCGACATCTTACGGCGCCCTATGGAATCTAAAGATATAGCCCAGGAACGGCGATTTTATCATATTCTTTCCATAGATTGTCTAAAAAAAAATTGATAATTTTCTTTTAAAATTATATTTTAAATTACAAAACTTGAACTTGAAAAAATTACAGAATTCTACTATTTAAAATGAATTTATTATAAAAAAAACTACATACCCAAATCCCCGGTTTTTTCCCCCGATTTTGTTTTTAAATTTCATAATAAATTTATTGTATATCACAAATCTGGAGAAAAATTACAAAAAAAAAAAGGTCAAACGAGATTCGAATACTAAAAAAAAAAAGTAGAATGAGATTCGTATGGCCTACTAATAATAGATATATTAAAATATTAATAAATACAAACTCAATATATTATCAACTGGTTGGAAAATGGGAAAACACAGAACATTAGATACTACACAAATCAATGTGCATTCCATGCCCAAAAAGTTACGTCATCCCCATCAGTATAACTTCAAAAATTATTTATAAAAAAAATTTCATACAAAAAATTGAAGGCATTTATCAATTTTTTACAAAACTAACTTTGTAGAGAATTTACGGCCTTTCAAAATAGGAATTTTATATTTTAAGAATATTCAAAAGTATATTTTTACTTTCATTTATTTATAATATAAACATGAGGGAGTGAAATTTTCAGAAGGTTATTATATACGTCTTTTCAGCTTTATTATAATATAGATTATCTAAATATTTATTTATTTACGTATTTATCTATTTATTTGTTTTATGATTTGCATATCTATATATTTATTCATTATTATATACAAATTTATTTATGTAATTGAGAATATGCGCATGGGCGTAACTAGAGAATTTGGCTGGGGTGGGCCATGGGACCAGCCATCCTCGCTGGGGGGGGGGGGAGGTAGGAGATTGGGCTTAGAGATGGGCAAATTCGTTCTTTTTGAAGAACGACCCGTTCTCCATGACCCGTTCGTCGTTCTCTTTTCAATTTCTTCCCCCCTCTCATTGAGAATGAAGCAGGATAATTTAAAAAGACAATTAGGGTAAAATCTTCAAACACTTAACCCCTACCCCCTATGTCAATCATATTTAGCCCCCCCCCCCACCCGATGATTTTTAAAAGTCGGCGCCCATGCCCCTCTCCTTTTTATTTCAATTATGCGTTTCTTTATCGCATCTTTGACATTTCTGACATTCCGCGCGAGTTCTAACCTTTCTGCTTGTTTCCTGCCTTTCTGTTTTAAAATTTTAACACAACTTTTTAAGGTAAGAATTATTTGAATTATTTATTTACCTGTGTAAAATTGAAATTTTTATTAAATTCACTAATTAAAATAATGTACAAGTCCTTCAATCGGTCTATTATTTTTTATTCTCATTTTGTTAAAATTTAAACTTTTTAATCACTTGAAATTGCTTTTAAATTTTTATTATATACTCACCCCAAATTCTTTTGGGCAATATTTTGGTTCAACTCTTGAGAAATTTTTTAACTTTTTGTCATTCTGTAATTTTTTAATAATAAATATATAACTTATATATTTAAAAAGACATTTACCAAAATGACAGATAGACTTGTTCAATGTATGAATTATTTTGATTAAAATCAGTTTAATTGAGATAAAATATTATAAGATGTACCGTAATCACATTCCACAAGAATATTAATAAATAAATTAATTCAGTACAATGGAGAGAATGAGCCTTTATTCCCGATGACCTCCACCATCACATTCATGATAGAATAAGAAATAGATGTTTATAATATAATTTATAAAATACTTTTAAATTGTTTTCAGGTTCTCAATCTGACAGCAGCCAACAACATGTGAGAAATTTGATAAAATAAAAATATGCCTGAAAATTGTCACTAATATTTATAGTAAGTAATTAATCTATACTATTCAGGAATATTAAAAAAATATATATAAAATTTTATTCAATATCAGGGACGTCATTTGAGGGGAGGCAGGGGCCATCCCCCCTCCCCAAAGGTTTTGTAAGAAAATAGTAAATTCTGAGCTTAGTCCCTACATACAAACAAACTCACACTCCCTTTACTTTCTCTTACATAGGTAAGATCTGGAAGGTTTTCGCGACCGGATGTATGCGAAGATAAGTTTTCGCGACTTAGCCCGAGAAAACTTATCTCACTATATATATATATATATATATATATATATATAATATATATATATATATATATATATATATATATAGTGAGAAAGTATTGAATTCATGTCAAAAATTGGATGTCGAGATTTTGATGGATATACATGTTTTGAGGTCCATAAGAGCTACGACGTTCAAATTTTATATTTAAATTAGGCACTCCACTGAGGCGGGAAAATAAGCTTTTAAACAAAGAGTTCTAGTACTTTACTGATGTACTTTTTCTCAAAATTCGCTCTAACAATTTTGATTAAAATTTTTTAGATGCTCTTTAAAATCTATATTCTGATATGGCTCTCAAAATTGTTTGAAGAGGACTTTACTCTTGTACTTTATATGAAAGATAGGGGAAATGGTTGCCATAGTAACAAAATATAAATATTTTCCCATGATTATAAATTTTACATCTTGAATTCTAATATATTAGCGGAGACTAAATATACTCGTATGTCTACACAAAAAATCTGGTGCGACCAGATACACCAGATTTTTAAATAAGATGGTATAGATAAAAAAAAATAATATATATAGTTGTATTAATTAGAATGTGCGGAAGCTTATTCTGTTGTATTCAGGTGGCGATGAACAAAGAATAAAAACAATGTGTTTTTTTATGTAGGATTTATAAATATGAAAAATAAACAGAAAAATACAACCTTGTTTTCAGTTATAAAAAGAACATCACTAAACTGAGTTCTGGCTACATCTCTTTTAAAAACTTTTTCCTCATTTTAACTGCCAATTGTCGTCACACAATTTTTCCCAAAATACTAAATTGGGATAAAAAGATACAAGGAGTCATAGGATCTTATTGGTAAATATAATGAAAAAATATGAAAACCTTTGTATAATTTAAATTAATTATTTTACATTCTGACAAAAAAGAAAAAATCTTTTTATTTATATACACTATTTGATATTGAAAACATTGAGAGAAAGAAATAACTTGTTTTTATTTAGCTGTAAACCTGTAATATGTAAATTGTTCACAGGCCTGAAGATGGGGGATACCTCGAAATTGTAGCTACAGTCGCCAAATGCCAATAAATCCTACATAAAAAAACACATTGTTTTTATTCTTTGTTCATCGCCACCTGAATACAACAGAATAAGCTTCCGCACATTCTAATTAATATTTATCATTTGTTCAACTCCATTTGTTGAAAAAAAAATATATATAGTTGTATGGTTGTATGTATATAAATTAAGTAGCACAGGAAGTAAAAAAACTTTTTGCCCATTCCAAGCATAAACTCAAATGACGTCACTGTTCAATATTCAATTATATACATTTCTTTCATCGGTGGCCCGCGACCAATTGATTTTTCAACCTTTTTAATTACCACTAGTGGAACTAGTCAATTCCTATCTTCTTTAATCCCCTAAAGTCAACACTATTCCTACAACTATTGTCCAACATCTTATAGACTTCTAGTTTACTTCGATCAAACTTCTAATTATATAATTGATTTATTTGTTTTTAATTTTAGATTTTTTTTTGAGTTTAGGCTTTCACAGTTGTTATCATTAGTAAAAGAATTTGATTTTCGATTTTAACTGTGATTTATTTGTAAAAATTACAACGTTTCGGCCACTCATTCTGTGGCCTTCTTCAGGTTCTTCAGTGGCCCCGAAAATCAAATTCTTTTAATTTTAGATGTTCACCAACTATTTCTCAACCAAACCTGATGATGCTCTCAGGGAGAACATTTTATTATTTTATACTTAAAATGATTTTAATTATAACTTTAATTTTAGATTTGATTTGAACCAAAGATCTGTGATTCGACTATTTTGAATTGCTAGTCTCTTTTTGTCATCTCCGCCATTTTTTATTTTTTCCATTTTCTTTTTCTTGCATCGTTCATATTTCATCAATTACATATATTTTTAAGCTCAGTAATTTATTTAATTTGTTTAGATTAAATATTTATATTAATTTCAATCATATTGTAGAAATATTCCCAACTGTCGCCTTATTGATTCAGCAGTTAGGTCGATCCTTTCCGAAAACCGTACCGAAAACACAAACCACGCACCCTTCCAATCGAGGCATTTTCTGCAGATTTACCAAATAATTAATTAAATTTATTTATTTTCAGAATTTCATCTTTCATCTTTACTTGTCAGCATGCATCCATGCAACGTTCCTTCCTGCTTTGCACTCAATTCAACCAGTGAGTGTATTTAAATTTTACACCATATATCATTGAATGTGATAAGAAAGAAAATAAAGTTTGTAATTTGAGCAAAAAATTAAGCAGAAGTGTTTTTCATTTGGGAACAGAGTATCATGTGAATATGAATGTCTAAATTCGTATTTTACACACACAGTAAATTGTTTTCATATACACCTACTCGCAAAAACTATCCAGAACCTTATATAGTCTATATATTAATTAATAATAATAAATTTATTTCCATCAGACAAATACATATTTGCATGAAAAGCTTCAGATACAAAATTCATTTAAATTTCTCATTAAAATATTCTTTCAATAAATAGTAAGATTTTTCAATCAGAAAGCGGAGGTGTGATGACTCGAATGCCCGTGTTCCAAATAAGTTTTTAAATGACTTTGCAGATTTTCACTGATATACTTTTTAAAGAGCATATAAAAAATAGTTGATTTTATGAATTTCAATCAAAATCATTGGAGCGAATTTTGAGAAAATCGCAAAAAACTGAAAAAGTACATCAGTAAAGTACTAGTACTTTTTGGACGATTTTGTTCAAAAGCTTATTTTCATTCCTTGGGAGGAGGGGGTGTCGAATTTTTGACATGAATCCAATTATCATGAAAATAAATTTTACACTGATAAATATTTCATTAAGATATAAGGAGGCTAATCGGATAAGCTGCGAATCACGATTCGTGATTCACGAATCTAGAGTTGCTACACAACTAGGGTTCAAATCCCACTTGCAGTGAAAATTTTCAAACAGTGCCAATGTTTCCTCCCTTTCTCTGTAAATGGTGTTAATCTCTGTTGAGAGATAGGAAAAAAAAATCTTTATAAAACTGTTCCATAAATAATCGACGTTAAAGACACAAAGTATAGTAGTGGCTGTGCCGTCAGCGCCCGCCCCAGGGGGGGGAGGGGCGAGGCATTCGCCCAGGGGCGCCAGAAATCGGGGACAGCATTTTGGCTGTAACGAGAGTTGTGTTATTATTGGATCAATAAAATTGTCTAAAAAAAGGATATTTATTTGTTAAATACTTTTTAAAATATTAAAAATGTATTTACATTTTTGGAATTCTATATAGGAACCGACCGAATATTCGGTTTCGGTTACGGTTTCGGCCAATTTCGGCCAAAAATCCTGGTTTCGGCCGTAGTTTCGGTTTCGGCCAAAAAGTAGCCGAACCTTTCGGCCGGCCGAAACCTGAGTCTGAAGAGATGGGATGAGACTCGCATGCAAAAAAATGGTCAAATGATTTGCAAAAGCGGAAAAGGTGCTGAAAAAAAATTTCGTCTCCCTAAAAAAAAGGTAAAATGATTTTCAAGGGAGGGGAAAAAAATTTTCTTTTATTTTATAGGAAATACAAGTTTCGGTTACGGTTTCGGCCGAAACTAAGATTGAGGCCGAATATTCGGTTTCGGTTTCGGCTGAAAATCTTGTTTCGGTCGGACCCTAATTCTATATTAACAAATTTTTTTTTTTATTCTATGTAGTTACGTCACTGGACATGAATCCAATACTTTCTCTTTCTATATATAGTTTAGGAATGACCGAACTGGAGCTCGGTGATTTTTTCTTTTGATAAAATTTAAGAAAACTAAAAAAGTACAAAAGTACTAGTACTCGAGGTCTCCCAAAGACGAGACGTTTACCGCAAATAGAAAATATTTAAAATTTGAAAGAAATCGTTAAAAAGTAGGAACCGACTGAATATTCGGTTTCGGCCAGTTTCGGCCAAAAATCCTGGTTTCGTCCGTAGTTTCGGTTTCAGCCAAAAAGTAGCCGAAATCTGAGTCTGAAAAGATGGGATGAGACTCGCATGCAAAAAAAAAAAGGGTCAAATGATTTGCACTTGAGGGAGAAAAAAATTTAGTATCCCTAAAAAAAAGGTAAAATGATTTTCACGGAGGGGAAAAAAATTTCAAAAAAAAAAGTTAAAATGATATGAATTTTTTATAGGAAATACAAGCTTCGGTTTCGGTTTCGGCCGAAACTAAGATTGAGGCCGAATATTCGGTTTCGGCCGGACCCTATTAAAAAGTACTACTAGTACTCAAAGTTTCCCAAAGAAGAGACCTAGCATAATTTGTTTTGTATACAGCAAATAGTAAATATTTAAAATTTGAAAGAAATAGATAAAAGGAATTTAGAGAAAAATGGAAAAAATTACATTAGTATAGTACTAGTAGCCGAAATTTCTCAAATATGAGATCTAGCGCAATTTCATATTGGTACCGGAAATAGTATATATTTAAAATATGAAAAAAAATCGTTAGAGCCGTTTCCGGGAACTGATGTGCTTACATATAAACAAACGTACATTGCTCGTTTAATAGTATAAGATATATTACATAAATTAAGGTAAGAGAAAGTAATAACAAGCCTTAAGACTTTTTTGTTTAAATCAGCTAATTGCTCCCTTAAGTGGCTCGCTATAAGGGATTACAATCGCAAGCGGTGTTTACAAATTACCCAAACTCACCGCTTTTTGCCAAAATGTCATTAAACAAAACAGATCTCTCCTGGGCCTTGTCTCGATTGAGTAATCTCTTCCATTTAACTCATTAAGGAAATCCGTTGGCATAAGCCGCAAATTTTGTATTGATCTATTTAGAATTGAACATGGGAATAGGTAAGCAATGAGCAGGTGTTCCCGAAGGCCACCTGTTCCCTTTCCTTCTTTCAGGTGTCAGTGACCAGTCTTTAAGACGTACGGGTTGTAACGCCAACAAACAAAATAAAATTTCGATTAAATGCTGGTACAACACATCATTTTCTCAAAGTTAAATATTTTTTTTTATATTCAAAATAAAACAAAATGTCGTCGCTTTTCTTGTATTTTAGAAAGAAAAGCGTCGTCTAGGTAACACGCAACAATACTTTAGTAAAGTTTTGATTAAGATGAAGTAGGACCTGACCGACTGATTGTTAAGAGATTGTTAATTAGAAATTTTTTAGATTTTTTTTTAATTTTGGCCACCCTTAATACAATTTTTTTCATCCCTGAATGCAAAAAACATATTTTTACGATATTCTATAGTTCTTGAGCTTTCCAAAAATTATTCATTCTTGAAAATCTAATGAGTATTAACGAAATTATGAACAAAATACTTAAACACGTATATCTAAATAGTTATGTTATTCCCACTGATGGAGAAGCAAAGCGCCTAAAAGATAGGCAGCCAAAGTGTTTTTTCACCAGACTGATACCTGTTTTGTTTATAATTTCGTGAACTATTAACAGATTTTCACGAATGAATAATTTTTGGAAAGCTAAAGAACTATAGAATATCGTAAAAATATGCTTTTTGCATTCAGGGATGGAAAAATTGTATTAGGGGTGTCCAAAGTTAAAAAACTATAAAAATGATTTTAATAAGAACTATAAATTTAACACCTCTAACAGTATGACTTATTAGTATAGTGTACGTATATTTTCAATTGCATTGAAACACAAACCCTTAAAATATCTCAAATTAAGTTTAAATGGACTTAGGCCACTTTCAAAATAAAGAGCTCATATTTATTGCGCTGAAAAATAATCAAAACGAGACTTTCATTAGCCTATATGAAAATAAAATTGAAAACAAAATCAACATCTATTTTGATGTTTGATTAATATTAGCAGAAAAATAAATAAATAAAAGTCCCCCCCCACAAAAAAAAAATAAATAAAACAAATTGTAGCCTTTTTTTATTCCTTTTAAAAAAGTGAACAAGTGCCAAAAAATAGTAATTCGATATCAGCGTCGTTTTTGTCCATTTGGGTGAAAGATATAAAGGCGACCAACGACTGGCTCTAATTTACCGATAAATCAAATCGGAGATCCACCCTATCGCCTCTCGTATTTATTTAAACCAGCAGTTCCTGAAGCTTGTTCAGTATAATAATAAATTTAATCAAAAAGTAAATTTCAATTAGGGCCTATCTAATTAAAAAGCAAACCAAAAATATAGTATATTAAGATTTATAAAATATCTAATACTGGAATATATTAATAAATTGATCTAAATTCCTATAAAAGAAGCAAACGTTAGGGGTCGTGGGACCCCCGCTAGGAACGAAGTTCCTAACGGCTTTTCTTCAACTCTGAATATAATTTAATATGAATATTATTCAAAAAAGAAAATAATTATTTATTTTTTAAATAATATAGAAAGAGATAGAGAGAAGAATTGTAGAGCTGGTGGGGGGGGGGGGGGTAGGCGTGGCCTCGCCGAGGCTTCGGCAAGCCTCGCCTTCCTCCGCCGCCGCTCGGGTCCTGTAACGAATTTTTGTTACTGCTGCTTTTTGTTACGTGACGTTTTCTGCCAATCCATCCTACCGTAAGCTGCATAAAATAACTTCGTTCCAAAAAAGTTTTATATTTCGAAATAAATATTTTTAAAATAAATAAATAATCTTTTTTAATGCAACTAAAAGGGCGAAGCTACTTTCAAGGCAACACTTCCGACCGCTATGCATATTGGCTGCCTAAGCTCAAGGCATCGAGGGGGTTGGAGCAAAAAGAACAATTTTCGTCCCTTTTGCTCAGGTGGAGTTGGTTCCGAGATATAGAGGCAGTCGGTTTCTGAAGGGTCCCATGAGCGAAATAGTATAGCATCTGCTGGTTAAAAGGACAAAATCAAATCGACGCAGTTGTTTATTTATTTGGAATCATCACCAAAATGTAAAAATGTTTCAAATAGGGAAATATTATTGGCCTAAAGGGTATTGTTCAGGGCCGCCGAGAGTCTTAACGGGACCAAAAAAGTTTATTATATTTTAAAGCTTTTATGCGCTTTAGAGGTGAAAAAATTATATATATTTTTACAATAGTTGAAGCCTAAAGAAAATTAAAATATTTTTTAACCATAAGACATTTAGATTTAAAGCTCGACCACCTCAGAAGAAGGAAGAAATGAAAATAATTTTAATTGATTTTTCATTGGGAATTTAGGGCTGAAGCTCAAAGGTCAGAGGACGCACACTCTGGGGATTTATTCTCCCCTGCTCCTGTTCCTCTCTCTTGACGTCCCTGGTGTTGGAACAAAAATTAGTTCAATTTTTTTTTTTTTTTTTTTTTTTTGAAAAATGGTTATTAAAAAAGAGAAAAATTTAAAAATAAATTTTTCTTTTAGTTAGATATTTTGTGTATCACTCATTAGATCTAGCAAAGCGCCTAAAAGATAGGCAGCCAAAGTGTTTTTTTTTTTTCACCAGACTTTGATAACTGTTTTGTTTATAATTTCGTTAATTATTAACAGATTTTCACGAACGAATAATTTTTGGAAAACTAAAGAACTAATAGAATATTGTAAAAATTTGTTTTCCCAAAGCAGAAACAAAAAAACTGAAAAAAATTCGATTTTTCTAAACTTTTATGTGCCGTATGCGGAACGTCTAAATGGCCTCCGATTGGTCTGAAACTTAAAATTTCGTATCTCCGGCTAATTCGTACAAATTTGCGGTGCCCAGAGAAAATTTTTTTAATTTTGTACTCCCGATAATTTGAACCAAATCGTCCTCCTCGTGGCCATTCGAATTATCGGGATTCTACTGTATTAATTTAGTGATAGAAAATTTCATCGATCTTTAATAGCTCGTTGCCTTTTTAGAGTATTGTGTTTAATAATTCCAAAAATGTTTTGTTTTTTTTTTTACTCAAGACCACGGGCGCAACTGTGTTTGTAGTTTGGGGCGTAAAACAAAGGATAAAATTTTTTACTTTTTTTATTTAGATTATTGATTACACAGGGGAACATTGTTTTGTTGCTATTTTGAAACTATTTCTGGATATTTGCGTAGCGCTGATTGCAAAAATTCCATCAGTTTTGCCCCATCACGAGCTATAGAGAAAATTAAATTTTAATATAAAATGTGCTCTAAAGCGGTTCTTTGAATATTTTTAAGACGTTACCCCTTAAAATGCGTAGAGAATATAACATAGAAATATAAAGTTCCAATCGAAGGCGATTTAGTGGTGCAGGGCTAAAAGTTTGGGGTCGTCTACATATTACGTAACGCCTTTTTGACGATTTTCTAGCCCCCCCCCCCCATGTCACAGTTAATCACATACAAACAAACGCCCCTACAAATATTATGTCACAACATAGAACTACCCCCCTACCCCGAATAAAATTTCTTATACAAAATTCATATCATTTTACCTTTTTTTTTTTTTAGTAAATTTTCCCTAGTGACTTAAATAATCACTCCATTTTTCTTTTCAAAAAAATGTTATAAATCCAACTTTGAATTGTTGTGTTATACTTAGAGAAACCTCCGGGTCTCCCATGTCACAATTAGTAATGTTTTGACCAAACCCCTCCCCCCTAACGCGTTACGTGATATGTGGACGACCCCTTACAGTGAATTTTTTCAGTTTTTTTTTTTTTTTAACTTTGGACACTTCTAATACAATTTTTCGATCTGTGAATGCAAAAAAACATATTTTTAACGATATTCAAGGATGGAAAATATTGTTCAAAGTTAAAAAAAAAAGAAGAAAATTCAATTTTTCTAAACTTTCATCCTTGCTTTGCACCTCTAAATCACCTCCGATTGGACTGAAACTTTATATGTCTCTGTAATTCATCTATCTGCATATTATTAAGGGGTAACGCCTTAAAAAAAATCTCTAAAACTAGACGTGAAAGGGCAAGACTGATGGCATTTTTGGAATCACTACCCATATACTAGGAAATAGTTTGAAATACCCCGCAACAAAAAAATATATTTTTTGGTTCCCCTTTGTTATTCATACAATTATTATTATTTGAAATTCCTACCAGGATCCCCGTTTATTTACCCGAGGTGCCTTCGTGCACGAAGACACACACCTCAAACCCAACCGGCCTCTGGCCGTAGCCATCTACCGGCACCCCGTGAAGTTACATCATTTCCTATCTCTAACTCCTCCTCCAACTTTCGTCTCTAGCTAGTGAACTAATCCTTATTTCTGGTTCCAACCGGCTCCATATATCCAGCCTCTTCTATGCTAGGGAGATGTCCTAGTTGAGGAGGGACTCCCTCAGCACCGGCGTGTAGCCTACTCCTTTCGAAGAATGCATCACTGAGAGGGAACCTTCTTTACGTCCCTTCCACAGGACGGGATGTCACAGCAACTCCCTCTCCTCGTAGAGTTGCCTGGGGGCTATTGTGGTGAGATCCTATATTCCAATCCACTGCCTACTTGAGGATTTGTTTACATTAAATAAATATTTTTATTTAATGAAAAATCCCCCACGCCCAGGGTTTGAACAGGGATCTTCTTTGTAGAAGCCGACACCCTAGCCCACTACACCAGCGAGCCCCCATTTATTCATACAAATACAATACATTATTGTATATACAGGTATTAGAATGTAATCACTTCTGAAGATGACAATACGTATTAAGTATTAATTTTTAATTAATAAAACCAGGTTTTTAGTTTGTATATTTAATTTTAATTTATATACAGGCAACTAATTTGAATAAGATTAATAGTATTTAATATATTAGTAAAATTCAAGTTGTTGCATTAAAATTTTAAATTTTGTTGTCATTATTGGGTTAGGTGAGGCGTAAGTTAGACACTTGCCACAGGAGCTTCAAGCACTCGTTTGGACATTGACTTTATGTCAAAAAGTAAAAAATTTATCCAGCGGACCAGAGGCGCATGTTTGACATAATACTAGAGAGTAGAAAGAAATAGAAAAATCTTCTCCCCTAGTTTTGCATCTCATAGAATCGATGTCCCTCCCCCTAAATGGCATGTGGGGGGTGGGGGAGGGGATGCCCGCCGCCCCATTAGAGTGTGGGGAAGCGCCGCCGTCGCCGTCGACTTGCGCACCAAAGGGTCTTCCAGCCTGAGGGGAGGCAGATTTTGGTTTTGGTTTTGCGGACAAAACCAGATAAGAAAATATTCCGTGAATCGCGATGAAGCCCTCCGGACCGGCGACGGTTCTCCTCATGCTTGGTGAGTCCCCGCCGAACTTCTTGCTTTGGATGTAAAATTTTTTTTTTTTTTTACTTCAAAGCTCCGGAATCAAAAAATTAAAATGAGTCTCGAGTTTTGTGTTTGAAAACATTATTTTTTTAATTTTTAAAGTTGATTTAATTTTTTAGTCATGTTATTTTTTATCAGTTTGTTTTGTTATTATAAATACTCTCATGGGCAAAATTAGTGGAACGACAAAAAAATGGCTTGAATTATTTTATTTTTTTTTTTTTAAGTAATTTCTATAATTTTAATGACATTAATAAAATAATTATATTTTAAAATAATCAAAAATAAAAAAAATATAATTATTATAGTAATAGTCTTGGTGTAGTGGTTAGCGAGCTGGCCATTTGCACCAAGTGTCGCGGGTTCGCATCCCGAATTTCAATTATGTTTATATTATGTCATCACCATAATAATTATTACAAAAAAAATCTTAAATTTAATGTTTGACTGTAATTTTTTATTATTAGAGGAATTTTTAATCATAGACCACATTTTTGTATTAAATATTTATTAAAAATATATAAATACAGTAAAACGTTTCAACTGGTTCACTTGAGTCGGAGCAAGTGCACATTACTTGAAAACGGCTGCGGAATAAGCAGTCGAAACGTTGTACAGTATTTATATATTTTTAATAAATATTTAAAACAAAAATGTGGTCTATAATTAAAAATTCCCCTAATAATAATATTTCAAACCCAATTCATAATTTTTAAATACAATGATAAATGTGAAATTTATAGAAAATTCATTATTTAAGTGACTTATTAAATTAAAATAAGATTAAAAATATTATTTTAATAATTTAAACAAGAAACCAAACGATAAGAGTAGATTTAAATCGAATTATAGTTTTTATATATTAATTTATTTTTTTGTTCCCCTAATTTTGTCCATGAGTGTATTTTTGAGTTTTTTTTTCACTGGCCGATGTTATAATTATAAAATTTTTTTTAAATATTTTTATTTTAATAAATATAATAATTAATTTTCTTTCTTTCTGATTTTTAAATTTAATTGCTAAAAAAAAAGATATACTTAGCATATGCATATTTTTAACATCCAGGGCTGTCACGAGATTTTTATTTTTCCTCGGTATAAAATAAAATTTCGATAATGAAAATTTATCTATTACTAAATTGATTTTGATTCCTCGAATAAATCAGTCATAAGACTTTAGTACAGTGTTTCTTAAAATATGTGTCGCAATCAAGTTTCAGTTGTGTCGCAGAAATATTCTGTACTAATTATCACCTAATAAATTCTAATTTATTTTAAAAGAAAATGAAATAAAATCAGTAGAAGAGGAGTTAAGAGTGAGCCTGGCATCGATAAGTCCCCGAATAAAAAAACTTTCAGTCCCACCCATCGTATATTTTTCTTTAAAAATTATAATTTTGTTATGTACGTACATATACAGATTATTAAACTTAAAACAAATAAAAAAATAAATTATTTTTTGCTGTTCCCAGATATAATATTACATTTGCAAACTATAGAACTATAGGCCTACTATGCAGTAATATTCGTACTTTTTCGACTTAATAAGTGTGTCGCAGCTACAAATAGTTTGAGACACGAGAAAAGTAACTTGAGTCGTGCTAAGATTCATATATACCTCTACAAAATTATTTTATTTATCTTAGCCTAAATAAGGAGTGGCCACAACTGTGCCAACGGGAAATATTTTTTTTAACTTTTTTTTTTTAATATAAACAGCAATAAAAAAAATTCTGGTACGGGCGGCTTCTTCATTAAAATAAATTTAAAAGCAATTAACTAATAATTTAATTTTTTGTGAAGTATTGGTTTCATGTCATAAATTTGATGTCGAGATTTTGATGAATATACACGTTTTGAGGTCCCCTGAATCCAAAAAAATTTTGCAACATGGTCTGTCTGTCTGTCTGTCTGTTAAATTTAAAGCATGAAGAAATTGAGCTAGAAGGTTGAGGCGTGAAAATAATCTTTAGATCAAAATGAGCCAAAAAGTACTAATAATTTACTGATGTAGTTTTTCAGTTCTTTTCGATTTTCTCAAAATTCGCTCCAAGGATTTTGTATAAAATTCATAAATCAATTATTTTATGTGTCGCTTGAATTTTGAAAGCTATTAGATATTAATATTATAGCATTTTCTTCGGCCTTTTTAAATGCATATTTTGCTGTTTTTAGTGCATATTGGAAGCCGAAGGAACTTTGCAACCAGGAGATTAAATAAAAAGTCTTTGATTTAATTTTTTATTTGCCAACGTTTCGGTCGTCTATCACGACCCTCATCAGGGCAAATATTGTCAACAATACACGATCTTAGACGACCGAAAAGTCGGCAAATAAAAATTAAATAAAAGATTTTTTTATTTAATCTCCTGACTGCAAAGTTCCTTTGGCTTCCTGATTAAATCTCCACAGCCATAAGACATTAACTTAGTCATAAGTTTCAAAGATATTTTTTTTTAATAAAAGAAGATATCGAAACATGAAATTTATATGATGTTTGCTTTTGAGACTAATATTACGCTATAAATTAGTATTAACTATACAGTGTAACTTCGCTTAAAGAGCATAATTCGTTCCATAATCAAACTCGTAAAGCGAAACACTCGTTATGCGAAACAATTTTTCTCATATAAATTAATGTAAAATACAATAATGCGTTTCATGTCGAAAAAATATTCACAAAATATTTTAAAAGTTAATAAATAAATTTGTATGGCAGGTTTTTGTTAAATATTTAAGATTTTATAAAATTTTATAATTTTCAAATTGTGTGTAAAATGATTGGTTTGAAATCAATACAAAAATTTGTTTTAATTAAAGATATTCTGTTCCTATATAGGTTATTAAATAATCATGGAAGTTGTCCAATGTTACTGGAACAAGTTAATTTTAAGTGCAACCAACAAGGCAGATCCAAAGATCTTTTTTATATTAAGAAAATCAATAATACTAATCCTGTGACAAGAGCATAAAGGCATTTGAATGGATGAATTAGACTAGACATACATTTCATGTCAAATAATTGTATAAAAATTGTATTGAATAATAATTAGAGAGGGAAAAAAGAAATGGTTATATTTTTTTTTTTTTTTTTTTTGTTCTTGTATAAGTTTATATATCAAAAATTGTAATATATTTGTAGTCAATTGAAAAATTATCTAGCAAATGCTCGAGCGTCCGTCACCAAATTGGCTTCTGCTGTAGATGAGGCCTCCGAGGCATTGAGATTGCATTGTTAAAAATATGTATCTCCGTTTGATGGGAAAATTATTGATAGAAAAAAATGTTATGATTAACGCTTATTTACTTTACTCATATGGGTTCTTGATTGTTTGTATCGAATGGAAAACACCCATTCAAATATAATTTTTTTTAAAGCCTTTTCGGTAATAGAAGATCCAAATGAAAGATTCACTTCTAAGTTTTTTTTTTTTATAATATGAACAGTAGGTTGATATACTACGTAAAACAGAAAATTTATTTGTTTATTTCATCATATTTCGAAAAATTAATTATAATATTAATAATGGAAAATTTAATAGTTTTTAATTTAAAAAAAACCTTTTGATATATACCATATATAACAACTAGTTACGATTTGGGCCAGTTTCGGCCAAAAATCCTGGTTTTGGCCGTAGTTTCGGTTTCGGCCAAAAAGTAGCCGAAACCAGAGTCTGAAAAGTTGGGATGAGACTCGCATGCAAAAAAAAGGTCAAATGATTTGCACTTGAGGGAGAAAAAAATTTCTTAAAAAATTTAGTCACCCTAAAAAAGAGGTAAAATGATTTTCACCGAAGGGAAAAAAATTTTCCACAGGGCGGAAAAAATTTCAAAAAAAAAAAAAAAAAAAAAAAAAGGTAAAATGATATGAATTTTTTATAGGAAATACAATTTTCTGTTTCGGCCGAAACTAAGTTTGAGGTCGAAATTCGGTTTCGGTTTCAGCAGAAAATCTTGTTTCGGTCGGACCCGAATAATAACATTAAATTTCTAATTTAATTTTTTGGTTTGTACTCATTATGCGAAAAAAGCGAGTCATTCTTTACAATTTGTTTTGCTCGTTATGCGAATTACTCGTTGTGAGAGGTGCTCGTTAAGCGAGGTTCTACTGCACTAATATTTTCGACAATACTACAGTATACCTGGTAAGATTGATAGATAGAAAGGAGAGATGGGTACATCATATTGATGAGAAAATTACAATTTCACATAATATTTATTTATCAATTTGCACATATGGCTCATAAAGACCTTCTATACAATAAAGTTGAATATAATCTCTTGGCAGAATTCACTTAATATTCTTGCCACGTTTTGGTGTCTTCTTTTTTTTCACTTTTGTTTTGATTTCTTGTTCTATTGGTTCTATAGGGCTCGGGATTTGTTCAGAGGGCAAGGCTCGTAGAAAAAAATTGAAATAATCTTTGATGAGAATAGTAAGCGAAAAACACCGCGTTAAATCTAATTCTTAATAAATCCCCTAAATGCGTAGTAACTTGATCTTTTATGGGAAGTATCTCTTCGTCTTCAATATCTCTATTAATTGTATATTTGACCATTACTAATCTCTCCTCCAAATCACTTATGGTTTCACGGGCTCTGTTAAGTGTAAAAGTATTTTCCTCCAAGGTAAATTCGAGAGCGTTAGAATAAATTTCAACTACGAGTGGATTTTCGGGTTCCATCTTAACGATTCTTACAAGGAAACCTAAAAAAAATTTTTTTAATATTTTTAAAAGAAGATCGGATTGTATAAAAATATTTTAAAGAATTGAATCGAATCTTAAATTTAAAATATGAACAAAAAATATCTTTTTTTTGATGCCGGGGTATTTGAAGCTATTCCTGGGTATTTGGGTAGCGCTGATTGCAAAAATGCCATCAGTTTTGTCCCATCACGTCAAGTTTTAATCTATAGAGAAAATTAAATTTTAATAAAAAATGTGTTCTAAAGCGTTTCTAATTTTTAATTACCTATATTTTTTTTAAGACGTTACCCCTTAAAAATATGCAGATAGATGAATTACAGAGAAATATAAAGTTTCAGTCCAATCGGATCCCCCGAGATTTGAAAAAAAATACTTTTTTTCGAAAAAAAATTTATTTTTAATGTAAAATTTTAAAAATTAATACTTAAAAATTTGATTTGTATTTATATTCTGGCAAACAAGTACAGAATGCGCCTTTAAATTACCGAAATTAAGAACAGATTGTGTGCTGTGCGACCAGTCACACCAGATTACACCCCCCCCCCCCCCGAGAAACACCTCTGGATCCGCCCTTGTTTAGAAGTGCAAAATAGGGCTAAAATTTTAGAAAAATTGAATTTTTTCAGTTTTTTTTTAACTTTGGACACCCCTATAAATTTGTTCCATCCCTGAATGCAAAAAGCATATTTTTACGATATTCTATAGTTCTTTAGCTTTCCAAAAATCATTCATCCATGAAAATCTGTTAATAATTAACGAAATTATAAATAAAACAGTCTAATAAAAAAAAAAAACACTTTGGCTGCCTATCTTTTAGGCGCTTTGCTCTCTCCGTTCATAGGCTATTTAGATATATTTAACTATTTTGTTCATAATTTCGCTAATAATTAAATATTTCCACGAATGAATGTTTTTTGGAAAGCTAAAGAACTATAGGGTTTCTGCATTAAGGGATGAAAAAATTGTCTTAGGGGTGTCCAAATTTAAAAGACTGAAAAAAATTCGATTTTTCTAAGGTTTTAGCCGTGTTTTGCACCACTAAATTACCTCCGATTGGACTGAAACTTTATATTTCTACGTAATTCATTTAACTGCATATTTTTAAGGGGTAACGCCCTAAAGATAGGTAATTCAAAATAAGAGCCGCTTTAGAGCACATTTTCTATTAAAATCTGATTTCCTCTATATCTTTAAAACTGGAGGTGATACGACTAAAAAACTGAAGGCATTTTTGGAATCAGGGCTACCCAAATACCCAGGAATAGCTTCAAATACCCTGACAACATATTCACTGTTCCCACTGTTATCAATGTCGACTAGTGTGAATGCATTTTTAAAGAATGCGCGTAAAATTTACTATTTTTTTTTAAATTGGCAAAGAGAATCTTAATTTAAGAGATGGGTTTTAAAAATTTTAGAAAAATCTTTGGAAAACGCACAAAAAAACCCAAGTTGATACTTGTTTTATTGAAGTTGTCACATGAAACAACGGACAAATATTAAACTCTCGACCTTAAGTTCTAGTTAAAAAGTAAAAAAAACTTGAAACATATCCCTTTCACCTAGCGTACCATTTAATATTATCAAATACAAATTTTCAGCTAGAGCCTACGGTCGAGAGTTTAAATCTTAACTTTTTCTATATATTATAAAATGGCGGTTATCGATGCGACTCGACTCAACACATTTATACCAGATAATAAACCAAAATAAAAGTGATTTTTTTTAACTAGTAGAAATTACCAAGTTAGGGTAGCGAGAGAAAGAAGTAGAGCTGGTCGTGGGATAATCTTTGTCACACCTAAAACAAAACACAAAAGATTAATTATGGAATGAAATTTTATACTATATGCCTATAACACTATAAAGAGGCATATTAAGAAAAAATAATTGTGGGTTTAGAATTTTTATAAAGTTAAAATAATATTTTTTTTTTTTGTCTTTAATTGAATTAATGATAAATAATTTTAATTGATATACAGAATTGAAATAAAATAAAATTTCATTTGCCTTTGATTTCGCTTTATTACTATACTAAAATTATGTTTTTAACTAAGTTGAAACAAATTTAGTCTATCAGGTATACAGCAAGATCCCTTAAACAAAATTTTTAATTTAGTCTTTATGAGGCTTACCCCTTATAAAAGAAATCTAAAAAAAATAATAATTACTTTATATTTCTCTCAAAAAGATTGTTTAATCCTCGGGAGTGTTTTTTTTTTTTTCAATATAATATTTATAAAACAAAGCCAGGGAAGGGCCATGACGTTGTAACATGTCACATTGCAACTTAGAGGAATGCAGACGGGCTTACCCTCTAGTGATATGGCAATGATACTAATAACTTTCTTTGCAATAGATCAAAACCACAAAAACTACATAAACCTAAAAAAAATTTCATGGCTATCTCTTGTAGTTTCTAAGATCATGAGTTTTTAGAATAGATATTCCTAGACCGTTTTGAAAGATTTTTTGCAGTTTTTTGTTATCATTATTAAAAGAATTTGATTTTCGGTTTAACTGTGGTTTATTTGTTAAAATTACAACGTTTCAGCCACTCATTCTGTGTCCTTCTTCAGGTACAATTCAGCTAAGATTGAATCTTAGCTGAATTGTACAGTGAGAGATAATATTAAGTCCCACCCATGCGTTTTCTACTTGTGATTATTTCATTGTTTTTATAAAAGAAAATGAAAATTTTTATTGGAAAATTTCTAGGTTTAAACCACGAAAGTTTCGATTAAAAATAATCACAAGAGAAAACGCATGGGTGGGACTTAATATTGTCCCTCACTGTACCTGAAGAAGGCCGTATACCCCGATGCGATTTTTCGGAACGAAATTATCGTGGACATCTTTGAAATATGCTCTATAACTTCAATAAAATTTCATGGTTCTTCCAAAAATGTAATAATAAATGTGCATTGCATTTAAAAAAAAAATTATTTTTATCATGCCCTATACATATGAAGAAATTAGTTTCCCAATTTATGTGCATAATATCAAGATAACTGCGGGGTAATCCATGGCCCCCTAGGGGGCCGCGGCCCACTTATTTAAGAAGCACTGGCCTAGTGAAAATGCAAAATTTCAAAACGACTAAAAAAATTATTTTTTGAGTTATCGTTGAAGAAAGAAATTAGAGCAGAGTGAAGGGGGGCAGCAGGGGAGTATTTGCCACCCCCCTCCCAAGGTTTTGGGAGAAAATAGTAAATTCTGAGCTTAGCCCCTACAAACAAACAAACTCACACTCTCTACAAATAAGTATAGAAGATGGTATAGATAAAAATATAGAGGTATATAAATTAAGTAGCATAGGAAATAAAAAAAAGGTTTGACCCTCTCCAAGCAAAAATTGAAATGACGTCACTGGCAGAGGATACTCAAATTCTGGGAACTTAAAAACGCATTTTCAATTTCGATTTTTTTTTAAACCTACTTAACCTTCAAGTAAAGTTAAACAAAAAAAAAAAAAGATAATTTAAAAGCTGTCCAATTGATTAAGTTATATTAATGCAATTCAATTTCTTTGTTATAAGACAAAGCTACAAAGGAGCTTAAAAATATATCCAATAGAATCACTCTTTTAGTTAGGAATAAAAAAAATCTTTTTTTTTTTAACATCACATAAAACCGATATTGGATTGAGTTCAAAGAGAGAAAATTTCACGATTGCCCCAAAATAAGACTAATTCTTAAACGGTTAAAGGTGGATTTTTTATGTGCGGAATAAAATCTGTTTTAACGAGCTGAGAAGGTGAAAAAACTATTAAACGAAAATCAAATTCTATTTTATTGAATCTTAAATAAATGACCTCTCAAGTGAAGTATTTCAATCTCGGGAAAACGAATAAAACCTCATTGGGTTCAGGCAGCTAAAAATACTTGAAGTTTCCAGCCAATCAAATGAAAAAAGGATAATTGTAATCATTATTAAAAACACGTATAAAAATTGAGATATTTAATAATTTTCGATATATGATAAAATCACATAGTTATTCTGTAGATAAATTTTTTAATAATGACGAATAAAAAGTGTGAAACGCCAATGCTGTTGATCTTTTTTTATTTTCTCTTACTCTATATATGAAATATATAGAGAGAGAAAGTATTGCGATCATGTCAAAAATTCGATGTCGAGAATTTGATGGAAATACATGTTTTGAGGTCCCCTGAGTCCAAAAAAGTGGGTCCGGCGAATTATCTGTGTGGACATTTTTAAGCATGAAGGAAATGAGCTACGAGGTTGAAATTTTATATTTAATTTAGGCACCACCCTAAGTTCTGAAAATAAGCTTTTAAACAAAATCGGCCAAAAAGTACTAGCACTTTACTTATACACTTTTTCAGTTTTTTTTTTCGATTTTCTCAAAATTTGTTCCAAAGATTTTGTTTAAAATTCATAAATCAATTATTTTTTACATGCTCTTTAAAATATATATTCTCATTTTGCCCTTGAAATTTTTTGAAGCGCACTTTACTATTATACTTCACAAGAAAGATAGGAGAAATGGTTGCCATGGTAACGTAGTTGAAAATATTTTCCTAATTTGATTAAAATTCATAAATCAACTATTTTTTAGATGCTCTTTAAAAAGTATATCAGCAAAATTTTTCGAGAACATTGTTTGAAGTACACTTTACGGATGTATTTCAGATTTTTCAAATTCATTTTCCGGGTCTTCCTTCCATAGAGCCAATGTTAAATAGCTATGAGGATTTGCATGTTAATTTTGATTCAATGGGTGGGACTTAATATTGTCCCTCACTGTACATATGCTCTGCTATAACGACTACCTTTATGCTAAGTATTGATAGATTTCAACTATTTATCGTGGGCAGTTGAAACAGTATAAATATATATATATACTGCTGAAATCTGATAAAATCTAATGCAACAAAACAATTAGTTTAGTTTATATCTTCCAAGGGTTTATTTAAATTAAAATTAAATTTAACACTTTATGTACATTTCAACATTGCACATCCTCAGAGCTTCTGAGGAGATTAACAGAGTGTTCAATTTAATTTTATTTTCAATAAAACGTTAGAATGTTAATTTAATTTTAATTTTAATAAACCCTTGAAATATATAACCTAGAGTAATTGTTTTGTTGAATTAGATTTTATCAAATTTCAGCAGTATATATATATCAGGGGCGTATTATAGGGGGGGGGGGCCCGGCCCCCGAAATTTCCCAAACACATATACATATATAGGGATATACAGACATCAGCGCAACAAATTTTTCCGCAGGATGGACAACTTTGGTTCCGCAATAGATAAAATGTTCCGCAAAAAATTTCGTGTGAAAAAAATATAGTTTCTTAAAAAAAAAATTTTCCGCAGAAAAATTTTTTGAGTTCGGGCCCCCCCCCCGAAAAAAATTTCTATATACGCCCCTGATATATATATATATATACCCGGTGTATATCTTTATGTCAAATTTTGAAGTATGTTAAAAATTTATCAATAAAAAGTCCATTCTTGGATTATTTAATTTTTTGTCAAACGTAAAATAAGGAATTTGAAAAATTTACGATTTTTGGATTATGTATGGGTATAGGTGGCCCGGAAGAAATGATTTCTAAAAAAAATCCAAAACCTAGATTTGAATTTTATATGATTTTCTCATAGACACATGTGTTTTTTTTTTGAAAAACTAAAAAAAAATTATGTAGAGGGTGATCTTAAAATTTTTTGTATTTTTTTTTTTTTGTAAAGTTCGTTTAAAAACAAACAATTAAAAAAAATCGTCTCTTTTTGTCTAATTAAAAAATTTAAAAAAAAAATTCGGTTTTTAAGTCCCCAAATGGGGAGTCTTGAAATTGTTCTGGAAATCTGTGCCGAAAATCTAAAAAATTACAGAAAATACGCCTACTAGTATGTTTTTATAAGCCTGACGATGTTTTTTATTTAAACCGAAACTGATAAGAATATTCCAAAAACACAACCTGATTGTAAACAAGAGATTAAATATCTCCTCAGGGGATAATTGTAAATTAATCTAATTTTCTTTTCTCAATCTTTAATTAAATTTTAAATAAAAACTTAATTATTGCAGTTGCATAGCATGTCATAACCACATGATATATAAAAAATTATAGCATACAATTAATTTAATTTGATAAAAAAATTTCATTTTTTTTTATTTTATTTTAAGCAAATAAACTTGATAGTTTGGAAACGAAGAATAACAAAAGATAATATTTTCAAGTCGGGGGGGGGGGGGTTGAGGGGGGTATCCATAACGAGTTTGGCAAAAGGCGAAATGAATGAAGGGGCGCAGAAGTTGAGGGGCGCGAAGGGCGCCAGTCTGGCGCCGGCAGACGGCAACTCCGCTGGACCCGATGCAACTCGACTCCAAATATCGATCGCTTGACAACAAAAAAAAAAAAATAAAATAAATAAATAAATTTCGCCGCTTTCTAGCTAATTCTCACGATCGAAACCTCATACCGATAAGGGAAGGGGGTGAGAGAATTGGATAGATTCATTCTTCCCCGCCACCTCCATAATCAAATTATAACAGAACAAATTGACTTCTTTCTTCTTACAATCAATTTCATTGATTAAACGATAAGATCCAACTTGATTCACAATATTGGGAATTATTTATTTATTAATTCAACTTGGGTATAAATACACCTAGATTTTTTTTTTTTTATTTACAAATTTATAAAGAAATATTTTTAAAAAATTATTCAAATCAGTGATTTCAAAAATATTTTTAAAAATGAAGGGTAATTTATTTATTGTAATAAGCCATGACATCTTCCCAGCTGGCCAAATGGTGGGGAACCCCTACCAAGCCAATTAATAATTAATAATTCATTAAGAATTACAAAAATCGACTAGAGTCTGATTGCCTATTTTTCATATAAGATTAATAGGCAGGAAGAGGGGATGTCAGCCAAACAGGATAGCCTCTATCAAATAAAAATCTCAATCCAAGAAGACGTTTCGGCTTTAATTACACAATGCCATCATCAGTTCTTATGAGAATATTGACAATCCAATGAAGTCAATATTCTCATAAGAACTGATGATGGCATTGTGTAATTAAAGCCGAAACGTCTTCTTGGATTGAGATTTTTATTTGATAGAGGCTATCCTGTTTGGCTGACATCCCCTCTTCCTGCCTATTAATCTAATCATTGAACAGCACCTTCTCCCATCGACATTTCATCATATAATTTTAATTTTGTTTCTTCAGGCATTTAGTGTTTAGGTTCAAAAGGTTCAGGCTTCATTCATACCCCCCTCCCTCTTTCTCTGCAGAGGTGTCTTAAATTACAGAGCTTAATTGGTAAAAACTACTGTAGAACTTTGAGTAAGTGAATAGTCAAATAAATAGTTAATATGCCAAAACGAAAAATTAAAATTTTGTAATGTGACAAATTTGAAAGTGTGGAAGCGTTCGAGGGCGGAAAATCTCGAACTGAAATACAGAACGAGTTTGTCTTGAAAAATCATCCTTTTTCAAGATCATAAAAACCAAATATTTTCATAAAGTTTGTGCTCTGAGGGACATTAATGTTAAGAGTCAAGTTCCTGAATTTCCTCAAGTTGAAAAACAAATCAATTAAACAAAGCCTCAATAAAAATATTCCCATAGATGGACCAATCTTGAAAGAAAAATCTAAAGACTTCTCCGTAAAAGTGGGAATACAGAAGTTTTCATCTAGCAATGGATGGTTGGAGGGTTTTAAAAATCCTCATCAAATGAGAAAAAGCACATCTGTATAATTGAAACTGGCCAAGTGAAACACCCCCATAAGCGAAAAACAAAGATTCCTGTCCAGTGGCGTCATTTCTACTTTTTTCTTGGGGGGGGGGGGGGGCAAACTTTTATTCTTAAAATTTTCTTACTAATAGGTACTCAAATTTGGACAAAAGATATTTAATTTAATTCATTGTTTAATTTTGTAGTTTATATACTCGTAGATATAGACTATTTTGAAATATTTTATTCTTCTTTAAAATTTATATTCTCATTTTTCCCTTGAAATCTTATGAAGATCACTACACAAGAGTAACTTGTACTTCATAGTAAAGATAGGGGAAATTATTGTTATGATAACAAAATATAAATATTTTTCTGTTTATAAATTTTACATCTTGAATTCAAATGCATAGTACTGTCGGAAACTAAATATGCGTCGACACAAAAAATCTGGTGCGACAAGCACAGCACACAACTTTTTCTTACTTTTGGTAAGAAAAACTGTGCGACCAGTTACACCAGAATTTGAAATTAGCACAAAAGACCAAATTGAAAAATAAGTTTCCCGGATTTTTTTTTTTTTTAAAATTTACAATGTTTTTTTTTTTTAAACAAGTATAAAGCGAATTTTTATTTTCAAAAGTTTAGATAATAAATGAAAAATTTTAGCTCTCATCTAAAATATAGGTCTATCGGGTGGGTTTTAAACCAAAAACATGCTTACTCATATAGGAAAATTCAACTGGGCCGCAGCTCTGGAAGATTGGACCAGGCTTGGCCCAATAAGTGCCACGAGCATTCTCCTATATGAGAAGATGTGAAAAGAATTGTCAAGGAGATATGCATTTAGGAAAATTATATTTTCAATCAATGAAATTTATTAGAAAGATGAATCATGGGTAGAAAAGAAGATTCCCTTGAAGAAGACAATCTTTTATCTCTCTATTGTTCTTATTCTTTCTCTTATGAATCATAGAATTCGTGAGGGAGCGAAAGAAAATATTTTATAAACAGAAATTCTTTGATGATTTAAGAAAGGATCATTAAGATACTCTTTATAATAGTAAATTTGCGAGATGAGTTTGTGTTTATGATTGAGCAAAATTGCGCCCCCTAGAGTCGAACCAGGAAGAGCACGCTTTCGCGGAGGGGGGACTGCCTTTATAATAGGTCGTCTGTCCAATAAACATCTCGCTTTCGCCTATTATAATAATTATATTAGAATTTCATTGACATGACAAGATCTTAAATGCCATGCATGCCATCTAACAAGCATAAATGGAACTGCGTCACAATTCTAGACGTCTGCTAGGTCTGCATTGGCGATTTTTAACAAATATTAACTAGGTAGAGCTTTGTTCCAAATATGTTTGCTAGATGGCATGCAGTTTTTAAGGGGGTTCAGGAGCGACGTCTAAACGTACTTTAAAAAAAACTAGACTATTATAAGGAATTTTTCAATGCGTTTTTTTTTTAAATGAATTAAATTCATCAGAGATTATTGGGACATCGAGCTATAATTTTTTTAATGACTTATTAAAAAATTATCGTAATTAATTTTTTTGTTATCAAGCAAATACAAAAGAACAATCAGTCCCAATAATCTTTAATTTTTTTTTAAATTTAAAAATGAATTTATTGTTATTATTAATCACATATTAATTAAGACATTTTTAAAATAAGCTTAGATGATTTATTTAAAAACCAACTGTCAAATTAGTTCAGCATTCTTGCAATAGATGGCAGGCTAGTCTAACAGACGATACCCAGATTGCACAGTACCTCTTATGTACGTACATAAGACGTACTGTGCTATCTGGGTATAGTATTAGCCTATATCTGGCCTATATTTATATATTTTTATGCTTTTATAAAAGAAAAATAATATATAATAACATTTATAAAGCATTTATTGTTAAAAGATCAACCAAATGCATTAAATATTATTAGCTACCATTCTGACATCTCTTGCCAAATTTTTGAATTACTTGATTTTTGGGCATACTTTTTATGACACACAACGCCATCTTATCGGGAAAAACATGCGTAACCACTTCGCTCCCGTCCCCCCTTAAGCTCTTTTCGTGTTAATGAAATTCTAATTTCATAATTATAATAGGCGGATACTAGCTAGATCTTGTGTTTATTGGGCCGACGACCAAGGATAAAGGTAGTCCGCCCGACGCCAAAGCGTGGAGTTCCTGGTTCGACCCCATACTAAAAAAAAAAATATCTTTTTTCTCCCAACCCTAGGAAAAAATTTATATGGACGCTCCTGCGTATAAATTTAAAAAAATATTCAACTTTAGTTTTCAAAATGTAGTGTTCAACTGGAAAGACAGGCTATGATATAAGAGAAGAAATCTTGCTTATGGGAAAAGGGTAGCTTCAGTCAAAATAAAAAGCTTTTATTGCTTATCGATCCCGGGGGCTTTTCGAGATAACTCTCATCTTTAGTCCAGATTTAATAGATATTTTTCTAAATGTTTACAAGAGAAGAGATTATCAATATAGGGGACGTCTGTAAGCGTTGAAGAGACTAATGAGAGCGTTGTGGACCAACTAGCGTACCCCGCACACTTAACATACTCAATTAATATTTGAAAAGAAGACCTCTAAATAGTCTCAGGTATCGAAAAAAACAAAATATTTTTTTCAAAATAATCCTGATAGAGGCCCGAATGGGACATAGATGGATAGATTGACGATGCCGGGTCCGAGGGCCGTTATTGTGGGCCCTTTGTACCATTGCCCAAGTGCATTTCCATGAACATTATACGCTTCCCCTGAGTGGAGCCTTGAGGATAGGCAACCAAAATGCTTAGCCGTTGGAAATGTTGTCGTAAAAGTAGCTTTTCCCCTTCAGTTGCATTAAAAAAAAAATGATTTATTTTTTTTTTTGAAAATATTGATTTGTTGTTATTATTATAGGAGTTTTTAAATATAAACCACATTTTGTATTAATTATTTATTAAAAATATAAATACTGTACAACGTTTTGACTGCTTATTTTGCAGTCATTTTCAAGTATTGTACACTTGCTCCGACTCAAGTGAACTGAGCTTCAAAGTAAGCAGTCGAAACCTTCCTTGTACAGTATTTATATTTTTAAAAAATAATTAATACAAAATGTGGTCTATAATTAAAAACTCCTATAATAATAATACAATCCACAAAAGCTTTAATAAACACAATATTGATTTGGTTAACTAAGCTCAAAAAATTCGACATGAATTTCCATTAAAGTAATAAATATAAATCAGGAATAAATAACAGAAGAAAATGCAGCCAGGATTTTTTCTTTAAAAGAATATATTTTCAACAGCTGATGTTTCGGCTTTGGTTGTCAATAATGACAACTAACAGCTCCGAAGATGGCTTTAACCAAAGCCGAAACGTCAGCTTCTTTTAAAGAAAAATCCTGCCTGCATTTTCTTATTAAATTTATTCCTGATTAAAATTCTACCAGCCATAAAATACCCTTGTAATAAAATTATAAAACGAATAATAAGAAAATTTAAATTGTTCACTCATATAAATTTAATTAAAATATATAAAAAAGTCGTTTCCTTCATTTTCTCATAGGCTTCTGTATATTTCAATTTTATTTTCAAATGCATTTTGCCATTCGTCCCATAGACTCAACGCTTTTTCCCGATCGGAATTATTAATAGTATGTAAATTAAAAAAAAAATTGATTCACAAGGGGGCTATTAGTAATTAAATATCAAAATATGAGATTAATAATCTTAAGGAAGGTAGATTTGCAGCCAGGAGAATAAAATACTATTTTAATTTCTTTTGGTCGACGTTTCGGACGCCAATCGCGTCCTTCTTCGGGACCAAAAATTGTTAAAAAGCACACATGGATTTTGTTGCGCCTACAACAAAATGTGTGTCCATGTGTGCTTTTTAAAAATCTTTGATCCCGAAGAAGGACGCGATTGGCGTTCGAAACGCCGACCAAAAGAAATTAAAATATTTAATATTGGAGGTTTTTTTATAGCTGTGTAGTTGATGTAGTAGAAGGATAACAAAAAGAGAGAGCAGCTAGTTTTCTGTTCTTTTATTAAACCCTCATTGCTGACGTTTCGGTCCTGTTTTGGGCCATCTTCAGAAATTAAAATAGTTTTTTATTCTCCTGGCTGCAAATCTACCTTCCTTAAGATTAATAAATATTAATAAATTTTACACTTTAATGAGATTAATATTTTGAAAAATCTGGGAGATAAAACCTGTCCAACAGAAACAGATCGAGTGATTGAATTCCACCATGAAAATCTGATGCAATATTGAATGTGTGTGATGTTTGAAAAATAAAGACTACAAAATTTGAGATATAGTTTTGATCTCCAAACTACTGCCAGAGTCACAAGAAAATGAAATTAATACTTCATAGAAAAAAGGGAAGATACGAAATGCAAGAAAGGAATTTTACAAAATTGAAGAGATTTTTTTTCTTTTTTGCTCAAGATATGCGCAATGAAAAATAAAGATACAATTTTTAACCAGACTCGTACACTTTTTTTCTAATCTAGACAAGATCGGTCCCCCCGGCCGAAAAATCAAGAAAATAATCAAGATATATAGGGTTGGAAATTAAAAAAATATATTTTCGAATTTGAAGTGGAGGGGAGTAATCGCCCCCTTCTAGGAAGAAATTTTGTAGGTAAATTCGCCTTATTCGATATTACAGTTATCTCTCAGTTAATAACTAATTTTACTTTTAAATAGCAAAAATAAGATTGTGATTAGTGAAAAGAGATTTATTTACCTTTAGTGGGGTTGTATTTGAGAGGTGGGAGAGAAAAATATTATGGTCTTGAGAATGCTGCCTCACTTGAAAGTAACTCCCTCGCTACTAAACTACACTTGCTCACTTTGCTTTGCTTCTGAATGCTTGAAATGCTAATAGATCAGGTATTTTACTTATTAAAAATGATCGAAATGGTTATATAAATAAGAATCAAAATAAATAGAATAAAAATTCCCAAAAAAAAGAGTTAAGAAGAAGGGATTATTCCAAAAATAAAATGTTTACCAAAAATAAAAGTTAATTCTTAAATATAATTTATTTTAAATAAGTAATTTTTTAATTTGGATCTTTGAGAATAAAACAATTTTCAAATTTAATTTTTTTAAATGTTTCCCTGCATTTTCACTACTTTTGATAGACAATAGTAATCAGTGGCGTCATTTGGGGGGGGGGGGCATTTGCCCCCCCCCCCCAAAGGCTCTGATTTTTTCTAAAATTGGATATTATTCTTTAAATAAAATATTTCAAAATATATCTACGAGTATAAAAACTGTAAAAAAATTAAACAATGGATTAAATTAAAAATCTTTTGGCCAAATTTAAGTACCTATTTGTAAGTAAATTTTAAGAAAAAAAAGTTTGCCCCCCCTCCCAAGAAAAAGTTGAAATGACGCCACTGATAGTAATACATGTAATATTATGCTTTATTATAATACATTAAAAAAAACTAATATATTACAAATAATACCATATATATATTATTTGTAAATATATTTTTTTTTAACAAAAACCGGACAATTTTTGTTTCTAAATAAATTTGTAAAATTAAATTTCTTAATACTTTGATACAAAATAAGTTTCTTTATTAATGCTAATTTGAATCCCGAACTAATATGATAAATAATTACACAGGCCCATAGTAGACTGATTTTTAGGGTGGGCCGAAAAAACTAATTTTTTTATTTCGAAGCTGTAATAGCGCGGAAAAGTTGCGAATTATATAGATAAAAAAAAAAGAAAAAAAAAATTATAAAAAATCGGATGACATCTTCCGGTCGCGAATAGGCCCTGAAGTTTGACAAAATGTGGAAAAAACTTCATTTTTGCTAATATTTTTTAATTCACACCATAATAAGCACATGTTCTTATGTTTAAAAATAAAAATACTGTAACTATTAAGTTAAAAAAAAAGTATATTAAAGACATTAAAAACAAAAAAACTCGTAAAAATGTAACTTTTTCATTATTTTGGAAAATTTTTGGGGCTTATGCGAGATCGGAAGATGTCATTTTAATTTTTTTTCCCTTTTTTTTTTTGTTAATATAATTATCAACTTTTCCGCGCTATTACAATAATAAAAAAATGAGTTTTTTCGACCCACCTTAAGGTGGAATTCCGAGCAACGCGACAGAGCGTCACTGACGCCACGACAGTGACGCGGCGGCAGAGCGACAGTACATGTCATGTGTAAATAAATGAAAGGCTATTCGAGTGTTGCGACACAGACGCCGCGGCACTGCCGTGACGTCATTGCCGCTCTAGCGGCAGCGACACTGCCTCGTTTGCTCTCGATCTGTCGTTGCCGCAGAGCGTTTTCATAACAAAAAAAAATGGCGGCGTTCAGAATTAACATTTTTTAGGTTAGGACAATAGGTCGCGTTTGTTTACTGACGTCGACATCGGAAGTCACAAGCGCGACACTGTCGCGGCAGCAGTGACGCTATTGACGCTGCCGCTCTGTCGTGTTGCTCGGAATTCCACCTTTACTGATCATATTGTCTTGTGACAAAAACGGGACATTGTAATGTCAAAATTGGCACGGTGTTCTAAAATGAAGAGTTGATTAGAAGGTGTCTATGAAGCATTTTACTTTCTCTTAGCCTATATATGAAATATATAGAGAGAGAAAGTATTGCGATCATGTCGAAAAATTCGATGTCGAGATTTTGATGGATATACATGTTTTGAGGTCCCCTGAGTCCAAAAAAGTGGGTCCCGCAAATTGGTCTGTGTGTATGTATGTATGTGTGGACAGATTTTTAGCATGAAGGAATTGAGCTACCGGATTGAAATTTTATATTTAACTTAGGTACCTTCCCACACGCTCAAAATAAGCTTTTGAACAAAATCGGCCAAAAAGTACTAGTACTTTACTGATGTACTTTTTCAGTTTTTTTCGATTTTCTCAAAATTCCCTCCAAGGATTTTTTTTAAAATTCAAAAATCAATTATTTTTTAGATGCTCTTTAAAATGTATATTCTCATTTTGCCGTTGATATCTTCTGGAGACCACTTTACTCTTGTTCTTTTAGCATGAAGGAATTGAGCTACCGGATTGAAATTTTATATTTAACTTAGGGACCTTCCCACACGCTCAAAATAAGCTTTTGAACAAAATCGGCCAAAAAGTACTAGTACTTTACTGATGTACTTTTTCAGTTTTTTTCGATTTTCTCAAAATTCCCTCCAAGGATTTTTTTTAAAATTCAAAAATCAATTATTTTTTAGATGCTCTTTAAAATGTATATTCTCATTTTGCCGTTGAAATCTTCTGGAGACCACTTTACTCTTGTTCTTTTAGCATGAAGGAATTGAGCTACCGGATTGAAATTTTATATTTAACTTAGGGACCTTCCCACACGCTCAAAATAAGCTTTTGAACAAAATCGGCCAAAAAGTACTAGTACTTTACTGATGTACTTTTTCAGTTTTTTTCGATTTTCTCAAAATTCCCTCCAAGGATTTTTTTTAAAATTCAAAAATCAATTATTTTTTAGATGCTCTTTAAAATGTATATTCTCATTTTGCCGTTGATATCTTCTGGAGACCACTTTACTCTTGTTCTTTTAGCATGAAGGAATTGAGCTACCGGATTGAAATTTTATATTTAACTTAGGGACCTTCCCACACGCTCAAAATAAGCTTTTGAACAAAATCGGCCAAAAAGTACTAGTACTTTACTGATGTACTTTTTCAGTTTTTTTCGATTTTCTCAAAATTCCCTCCAAGGATTTTTTTTAAAATTCAAAAATCAATTATTTTTTAGATGCTCTTTAAAATGTATATTCTCATTTTGCCGTTGAAATCTTCTGGAGACCACTTTACTCTTGTTCTTTTAGCATGAAGGAATTGAGCTACCGGATTGAAATTTTATATTTAACTTAGGGACCTTCCCACACGCTCAAAATAAGCTTTTGAACAAAATCGGCCAAAAAGTACTAGTACTTTACTGATGTACTTTTTCAGTTTTTTTCGATTTTCTCAAAATTCCCTCCAAGGATTTTTTTTAAAATTCAAAAATCAATTATTTTTTAGATGCTCTTTAAAATGTATATTCTCATTTTGCCGTTGATATCTTCTGGAGACCACTTTACTCTTGTTCTTTTAGCATGAAGGAATTGAGCTACCGGATTGAAATTTTATATTTAACTTAGGGACCTTCCCACACGCTCAAAATAAGCTTTTGAACAAAATCGGCCAAAAAGTACTAGTACTTTACTGATGTACTTTTTCAGTTTTTTTCGATTTTCTCAAAATTCCCTCCAAGGATTTTTTTTAAAATTCAAAAATCAATTATTTTTTAGATGCTCTTTAAAATGTATATTCTCATTTTGCCGTTGATATCTTCTGGAGACCACTTTACTCTTGTTCTTTTAGCATGAAGGAATTGAGCTACCGGATTGAAATTTTATATTTAACTTAGGGACCTTCCCACACGCTCAAAATAAGCTTTTGAACAAAATCGGCCAAAAAGTACTAGTACTTTACTGATGTACTTTTTCAGTTTTTTTCGATTTTCTCAAAATTCCCTCCAAGGATTTTTTTTAAAATTCAAAAATCAATTATTTTTTAGATGCTCTTTAAAATGTATATTCTCATTTTGCCGTTGATATCTTCTGGAGACCACTTTACTCTTGTTCTTCATAGGAAAGATAGAAATGGTTGCCATGGTAACGGAATTTAAATCTTTTTCTTTTTATTAGATTAAAAATCAATTATTATTTAAATTCCCATTTATTTGTGTCTTTAATTGCTTAGGAGAAAACATATATATATCTCTCTCTCTCACTTGCAAACATTATCGCCTGTCTCTCCGCCTTCTCTCATAGGCCTAATGTTAATTTCCTATAGGGATTTTTATGTTAATTTCGATTCAAAAGGGGGTCCCCTTTAGAACTTTTTAGGCATTTAAAATTTTTTTTTCCAATTCTTATGAAATTTTGTATTTATTTACGATTCTCTATTGTGTATAAAATGTCCAAATATGAGATTAAAATTTTTAAAAATAACCATAGTTTATTTCAAGCAGTCAACATTTAAAATCCAAGTTTGAAACTAAGGTGCTATCGGAAACTAAATATATCTCGACACAAAAAATCTGGTGTGACCAGCACAGTGCGCAACTTTCTCTTACCGAAGGGTAAGAGAAAGTTGTGTGCTGTGCGCCAGTCACACCAGATTTTTTTGTATGCCATTATACCCTTTGTGTATAAATATATTATTCATAATTGTTCATAGAACCCTTCTAATTCTCAACTCTTCGTTTTATAACACCGTCCCTATTTTGACATTACAATGTCCCGTTTTTGTATGGTAAGTCTAATCTAAATTGACTTCATAAGCTTATGACGCAGAAAAACATTTTTTAGTTCCCCTGTGTTATTTTTCATCTCATTTTTACTTTCTCTTACCTATGTATATATGTAATATATATATATAGAGAGAAAGTATTGGTTTCATGTCAAAAATTCGATGTCGAGATTTTGATGGATCTTCACGTTTTGAGGTCCCCTGAATCCAAAAAAGTGGTTTTCGCGACATGGTCTGTCTGTCTGTCTGTCTGTGTGTGTGTGTGTGTGTGTGTGTGTGTGTTCAATTTTAAGCATGAAGGAATTGAGCTATGAGGCTGAAATTTTATATTTAAGTTAAACACCCCCCGGGACCGACAAAATAAGCTTTTAATCAAAATCGGCCAAAAAGTACTAGTACTTTACTGATGTACTTTTTCAGTTTTTTTTCGATTTTCTCAAAATTCGCTCTAACGATTTTGATTAAAATTCAAAAATCAATTATTTTTTAGATGCTCTTTCAAATGTATATTCTCGTTTTGCCCTCAAAATTGTTTGAAGCACACTTTACTCTTGTGCTTCATAGGAAAGATAGGAGAAATAAATGGTTGCCATGGTAACCGAATTTAAATCTTTTTCTTTTTATTAAATTAAAAATCAATTATTAATTAAACGCCCATTTTTTTTTTTTCGGAGAAAACATATCTCTCTCTCTCACAAAACTATCTTCTCTCTTTCTACGCGTTTTAAACTTTCCACCTAATCTTCGCATTTGACCAATGTTAATTTCCTATAGGGATTTGTATGTTAATTTCGATTCAAAGGGGTCCCCTTTGGAACTTTTTAGGCATTTAAAATTTTTTTTTCCAATTCTTATGAAATTTTGTATTTATTTACGATTCTATATTGTGTATAAAATGTCCAAATATGAGATTAAAATTTTGAAAAATAACCATAGTTTATTTCAAGCAATCAACATTTAAAATGCAAGTTTGAAACTAAGGTGCTATGGGAAACTAAATATATCTCGACACAAAAAATCTGGTGTGACCAGCACAGTGCACAACTTTCTCTTACCGAAGGGTAAGAGAAAGTTGTGTGCTGTGCGCCAGTCACACCAGATTTTTACAACTCAGTTGATTTTGATTTTTAATCTAATGCCCTCCGGAAATTGCTTTTTGTTTATAATCTATTTAATTAAAAAAGGATTAGGCAAATTAAAATTTAAAGATAATATTTTATATATCGGAAAGAAAAATATTTGCTATACGGAACTAATTGCTTGCTAAGGTTAATTAGTTAATTAATCATATCCGGATATTTTTTTTTTCTACCTGATTAAATTAATTACTATCCTGTATACTTTGCTATCAAATCTATTCCATCAACATAAATATTTAAAAATAATTTATTAGGTTTTGAAAAAATGATGGCTTTTGGGAGAAATAGAAGATTCAATCAAATGTGTTAGGACAATAGGCAAAAAAATAATTTCTTAAATTAACTATTTTGGAAACGATTAATAAATGATTACAATTAATATTAAAAACCCTTTCCATGAAATATTTTTGAGAATCAGACTTATATTTGTTATATTAATACCATCTATATATAAAAAATCTGGTGTGACTGGCGCACAGCACATAACTTTCTCTTACCTTCGGTAATCGAAAGTTGTGTACTGTGCTTGTCACACCAGATTTTTTGTGTCGACATGTATTTAGTTCCCGGCAGTAGGGAATATTTGAATTCAGATGTAAAATTTATAAGTATGGGAAAATATTTATATTTTGTTACCATGGCAACCATTTCTCCTATCTTTCCTATGAAGCACAAGAGTAAAGTGTGCTTCAAACAATTTTGAGGGCAAAACGAGAATATACATTTGAAAGAGCATCTAAAAAATAATTGATTTTTGAATTTTAATCAAAATCGTTAGAGAGAATTTTGAGAAAATCGAAAAAAACTGAAAAAGTACATCAGTAAAGTACTAGTACTCTTTGGCCGATTTTGATTAAAAGCTTATTTTTCCGGTCCCGGGGGATGTTTAACTTATATATAAAATTTCAGCCTCATAGCTCAATTCCTTCATGCTTAAAATTGAACACACACACACACAACAGACCCACCACAGACAGACCATGTCGCGAAAACCACTTTTTTGGATTCAGGGGACCTCAAAACGTGAAGATCCATCAAAATCTCGACATCGAATTTTTGACATGAATCCAATACTTCTCTATATATATATTACATATATACATAGGTAAGAGAAAGTAAAAAAAAATGGAGTGGGATGGGTTGGAAATTTCAATTAATATTTAAAAAAATTATATATCAATAAATTTTGTAATAAATAAAGGTTCGGTAAATTAGTTTTACTTTCTCGTACCCTATATATGAAATATATATAGAGAGAAAGTATTGGGATTATGTCAAAATTTCGATGTCGAGATTTTGATGGATATACACGTTTTGAGGTCCCCTGAGTCCAAAAAAGTGGGTCCCGCAAATTGGTCTGTGTGTGTGTGAACATTTTTGACCATGCAGGAAATGAGCTAGGAGGTTGAAATTTTATATTTAAGTTAGTCACTCTCCGAACTCGTGTAAATAAGCTTTTAAACAGAATTGACCAAAAAGTACTAGTACTTTACTGATGTACTTGTTCAGATTTTTTTTCGATTTTCTCAAAATTCGCTACAACGATTTTTTTTTTTTAATTTTTAAATCAACTATTTTTTAGATGCTCTTTAAAATGTATATTCTCATTTTGCCGTCGAAATCTTCTGAAGACCACTTTACTCTTGTTCTTCATAGGAAAGATAGGAGAAATGGTTGCCATGGTAACCGAATTTAAATCTTTTTCTTTTTATTTTATTTCTGTCTTTTATGTTGGTGCAATGTAAATACTTCATTTGGTATCCATTCCAATCAAAAACATAGGATTTGACCAAATTTTTAGTATTTTTATCTTTTTTATATTGGTACATATTTGAAATTTTGATGTCCTCTCAAAAAGTCACTTTTGCTCTAAAATGAAATTTTATATCAAAGGTATTGGGTTTTCGATAGTATCTATTTGTATTTTAAATTTAATCAAAATCGGTCCAGCAGGGAAACCTGTAGCTTTGTCTAAAAATTTGAAAATTGAAGAAAAGAATAAAAAAAAAAAAAGGAAAAATAAGAGACTAACTTTTGACCTTTCGAAATTGACAAAATCTCAACTTCTAGCCTCTGCTATTCTTTTTGGGAGATGAATTTTTTTTTTGAATTTGTACTCAAAATAATCCTTATTTATTCTAGTTTTATATAGGCCTATATAAAAAAAATTTGGCTTGAATATCTTGAAAAAAATTTTTTGAGATATTCGCCCAGAACGAGAATACCCTAAAATAATGTAATAATCTATAATAATGTTTTAAATGCATATGAGTGGTCGGGGACAAGACGTTTGTAATGAGGTGCTAAATATAAATGAAATCTCGTTTGACGATATCAAGCATGCTATTGATAGTTTGAAATCAAAGAAATCTCTTGGCCCCGATGGCATTCCCTCCTATATTCTTAAGGGTTGCTCCGATGTCTTAATTACTCCTTTATATTATGTTTTTAATTTATCTCTCAAATCTATAAAATTCCCTGAGATGTGGAAAAATACTTTCCATAAAAAGGGCGACTGAAGACTGGTGCCTAATTACAGACGCAAAGCTCTTCTGTCTCCTTTTGCTAAAATATTTGAGAGTATTTTATATAAATACATAATTAACTATATTTCCAAACATATATCGGAACGCTAACACGGTTTTATCCCCAAGCGTTCTGTCCTCACTAATCTGTGTACGAATACAGAGTATATTTCCACCTCTCTTGACCATGGTCATCAAATCGATTCCATTTATATGGACTTCTCGAAAGCATTGATTCCATGAACCATAAGATACTATTATCTAAACTTGGTGTGTCCGAGCCCTTGTGTGATTTATTATACTCCTATCTGTATCATAGAAGACAATTTGTGTTATTCAGGAACCAAAAATCCTCTGAATACATAGCTAGGCCTGGATTTCTACAGGGTTCTAATTTAGGACCACTTCTATTTGTAATATTGTAAGAGTTTTGGGAGAGAGCCAATTGTTTGCTTTATGAAGCAGACGATTTGAAAATATACTCTGTAGTCCAACATCAAAGTGATTGTATAAAATTACAAAAATCTCTGGATAATATTCAGGATTGGTGTACTCAAAATGACATGAATATCAATTTAGAGAAATGCCTAGTTTTCTAAAAAAAGAAGCAATATTATCTGTAAATATGCCATTAATAACATTGAGCTGAATAGAGAAAATTTTCTCAAGGACTTGGGGGTCTTATTTGACCCCCAATTATCTTTAGATATCGTTAATAAAGGATATAAAATGTTAGGGTTTCTTAAAAGAAATTCGAAAGGTTACAACTCTTAAAAGACTCTATTTTGCTCTAGTCAGATCTAAACTAGAGTTTGTACCTCTGATCTGGTCTCCAATCACCAATGTGCAAATAAAGGTGCTCCTGTGGGATATCCGGAGCTATTAGATATTTTTAATATGAAGAGACTTGCCGAGAGTAGAAGGGACGATTTCATTAAAAACTTGTATAATCCGCTGGGACTCCCCTGAGTTACTGGCCAAAATAGGCTTCAGGGTTCAAGCAATTTGCCTTAGAACTGGGTCCCTTTTTCATATCGGGAGGGATCGAACAAGAATGATGGAAAGGTCTCCTATCTTAAAAATGGTTACAGAGTATGGTATACCAGACGGGAGGGAAATTTTTGATAATATTTCTAGAAAAAAACTAAATTCTGACTGCTCACTCTAAAATCTCTATTAATGTAATCAAAATATGACAAATCGGACCTGATTGATGTAAGATTGTATTCAAATCACAAACAAATTAACAAAACAAATTAATATTTGCACACATATACCTGGTATAGATGGATGGGTTTAAAACATGTTAGATTCAATGAAAATTAGCAAAGAAATGGAATATTAGTGAAATTACATACAAATACAAAAAATAATAAAAATAGATTAAATTGTTACCGAATTAAGCAACTACATTTTATTTTGATCTAATTGAAATGAATTGATATGAAAATTGACTTAGAAATATAAGGAAATTACAAAATAGAATGATTTCAAAAGGTGACAGATTACTAATATATTCAAACACCGACTCTAATACTTAATAAAAATATAAAAAAATGGATTAAAATTGATACGAGAAGAATAAATTTACCTTTGATTGATGTGGTGAAGATAAAAAAATAAAATAAACTTGATATTTCTTTAAGAGAAAAAGGAGGCAAACACTCAGAGTCAGAGGGAAGACATGGCAGACGTCTCATTGGTTGAATAATTTTAAAACTCTGTTAAAATATTTAATATAATTTAAAATTTTTAATACAGGCAATGAAAAATTACAAAATAAAATATTAAAATATTAAAATATTTTTTTCAAGTTAAATAAATGTTTAACTATTAAAAATTTTAATTTATATTAAATATTTTAACAGAGTTTTAAAATAAATCAACCAATGACACGTCCACCATGTCTTCCCTCTGACTCTTAAAGAAATATCAAGTTTATTTTATTTTTTTATCATTTTTTTTTAAATTCATCACATCAATCCTAAGGTAAAATTTATTGTTCTCGTATCAATTTTAATCCATTTTTTTTATATTTTTATTAAGTACGTATTAGGGTCGGTGTTTAAATATATTAGTAAACTTTCTCTTATCTTTGGTAATCGAAAGTTGTGTTCTTTGCTTTCACACCAGATTTTTTTGTATCGATATATTTTGATTTAGTTCCCAATAGTACTGCACATTCGAATTTCAAGATGTAAAATTTATAAGTATGGGGAAATATTTATATTTTGTTACCATAGCAACCATTTATTCTATCTCAACTATGAAGTACTAGAGTAAAGTGATCTTCAGAAGATTTCAATGACAAAATGAGAATATACATTTTAAAAATCATCTAAAAAATAATTGATTTTTCCTTCATGCTTTAAATTGAACACACACAGACAGACCAATGTCGCGAAAACCACTTTTATTTTGGATTCAGGGGACCTCATAACGTGTATATCCATCAAAATCTCGACATCGAATTTTTGACATGAATCCAGTACTGTACTGTCGGAAACTAAATATATCTCGACACAAAAAAATCTGGTGTGACAAGTACAGAACACAACTTTTGATTACCGAAGGTAAGGGAAAGTTGTGTGCTGTGCGACCATTTACACCAGATTTTTATATATTAAATTACTCTTCTCTCCTTGAGTCATGCGAAATTGTCAATTATAGATTGCAAGTCACCTTTCCTCGTTAATTCTGTTTCCACAGCTAGAACACCTTTGATAAACTGTTCTGACACATAGAAGTTCAAGAAAATGATTTTTTTTTAAATTATAATTTTATGATTTGAGCTTAAAGGGCCCGGGCCAGAGTTCCCTTAGGAAAAAATTTCAAGAAAATGATTTTTTTAATTATAATTTTAACAAGTGAGCTTAAAAAATTTGAGCTTAAAGGGGCCGGGACTCATCAGAAAAATATTTCAAGAAAATGATTTTTTTTAAATTGAAATTTTAATCATGAAAACTATTTTTTTATTAGAATTTTAAGGTTGGAGCGCAAAGGGCCCGGGCCCCTGGAATATAGCCTTCCCTCCCCCCCCCCCCCCTCCTGTCTCCGGCCCTGCTTGGATGGCTTTATGTTCTCTTCCGCCTCGAAACAAATTACAGCCTTTTTTATTCCTTTCAAAAAAGTGAACAAGTGCCAAAAAATAGTAATTCGATATCAGCGTCGTTTTTGTCCATTTGGGTGAAAGATATAAAGGCGACCAACGACTGGCTCTAATTTACCGATAAATCAAATCGGAGATCCACCCTATCGCCTCTCGTATTTAATTGAACAACGAAATCAAATCATTTGAGATGTTATTTATTTGGAATATATTATATTAAAAAAGAAATAAAAGACAAAACTGAACCCTAGTTATAATTATTATAACTAAGGTTCGGCTAGTTTTATTTTATATATATAATAATAATTATATAAAGGAGATCAGGGTAAATCGACATACTTGGGTAAAATGCCATACTTGATAGTTTTTCGACGCTAAACCCCTTTGCACTATTTAATTCGTGGATGATGAAACAAATTTTTTTACAATTTTGGCTGTATCTTTTTAATGGTAAAGAATATCTCGGATATCCAAAGTTTTTCAGAATCTAGATTAAATTTTTTTTTTTAAATAAACAGGTTTTCATTTAAATCAGGCATTGTTTAGAGTACATAAAATTTCTTCATAATGAAAGAAATTTTTATTTAATCATAGCAAAAGATCCAAAGCCCGTATATTGATAGAAGAGGCCCGATCTATCTTTATGTTTCCCTAGGGCAAAAAAAAAAACAAGAAAAGCCTCTGCCATATTTCATCAAAAGTTGACGTTTAAGTTCTTACATTTAGAAATTCAAAAAAACTCTTTGCGAACTGTCTTCAAATAAATATATTAATCAAAAAAAAAAAAAAAGTTGAGAAGACAAGTTTAACTGCCTATGTATAATTTTAAAAACATTTGCAATGTTTTAAAATACTACAGTATTAACATAAATATATAAATATATGCTGACATATTACCTTCCCGCATTATTATACATTTATTTATTTCTTATTTGCTGAGTGTATGTCTATAACCTCGGAAGTCGCAGATTTCAGGTTTACTCTCAACTTTCATCCAATAATATAAGACTTAAGCCAATTCAATAAAGCACCAGGCAATCCTAGGTTTTCTAGTTTCCTCAATAAAATATCATGATTCACTTTGTAGAAGGCCTTTGAAAAGTCTGTGTAGATCACATCAATTTGATAGAGTGAGGGACAATATTAAGTCCCACCCATGCATTTTCTACATGTGATTATTTCATTGTTTTCAGAAAAATATATATTTTTAAATGGAAACTTTTATGGTTCAAAATTAGAAAATTTCCAATAAAGATTTTCATTTTCTTTTATAAAAACAATGAAATAATCACAAGTAGAAAACGCATGGGTGGGACTTGAAATTGACTTACTATATATATCCCCAAAAGCCTCGACACTATCATGGTATACCCAAATAACTAGCTTGTCTAAATACAATCTTGTAAAAACATGTGAAATTTTATGTTATTTGCTGCAAGGAATAATTTCTACACCTTTAGATAAAATATGAAAATATTAAAGACAAATTTTTACATTCTAGGCTTAATCAAATATTTATTTTTGTTCTAGACAAAACCTCTATTTTAATAATTTTTATTACTATTTTTAATTTATTTGGATTGTTATATTTTGTGGTTACTTAACATTTTAAGTTAAAGAAACTAAAACATTCAAATTTAAATAAAAAAGGGAGTTTTAGGTCTTAGAATGAGAATTCACCTTTAAATTTGCAGAATCTATATATATAATTTTAAATTTGTAAATCCTTCCAAAAAACAGAGAGTTATAGCGGCATATTTGCGAATTCGACCGACTGTGAATCTTCGTAATCGCTCACACCTCACCCGCTTTATCCTATATTTTTTTTTTTTTTTTTTTGTCGAGAGACGTTAAGGAAGGATGAGGGGTTGAGCTGGAATATAAAGAAAATTAGTGAAAAAATTGCAAAAAAAAAAAAAAAAAAAAAAAATCGATCATTTTTAATAATACTTTTGCAATTTAAGGGAAAAAATCCACCCCCACATCCCCCTTGGATCCAAATGTTCATGTTTTTGAATTTTTCACCTCTCGAAATCTTCAGAAGATATGTTAAGGCTAAATATTCCTTTTCATCCCTTCAAATTTAATTCATAGTCATAAAATTAACTAAAAGGGGTGGGTGGAAATAAGTAGGGGGTTCTCCCCGAAAACGGTACAGGGTGGAGGTTATATGGAGGTCATTTTAATCTGAAGGAATTATGTTGGATTATTGGTAAAGAATCCCAAACCCCTTCCAAGGCTAAAATTAAAATAGAGTAAAGAATAATGTCCTTGAGAAAAAAAAAAAAAATTTAAGATCTCTTAAAAAATAAGGCTAAGGAATGGTACTTGGCTACGATTGTTTTGCTTTTATTAAAATATAAAATATTTTATCGCCCCTAAAATAATTCTTCCCATTTCAAATATTTGCCTACATTTTCTATATTATCATTTTTATGTGAATAATAAAATATAGCATAAGTGAAAAATGGTATTATTTATTATTTTAACATCACATTTCACATTTTATCTTCTTTTCTCTCGTTTGTTTTTTATTTCCCAACCCATTTCATCTTGCATTTTTCTTTTATAAAATAGAAATAGAATCAAATTAGCCGAATAATTAAACGCAGTTATATGACCAAGATAAAACTACATTTTAAGATCGTTTTATAACATGATTAGAATTCATTTCTTTTTTTTTTTAATTAACTTTTTTGGGGTTGTTAACATGGGTGTAGCCACGGTAGGACAGGGTGGGGTGCTTGCGCCCCCCCCCCTCATTTAGCAAACGAAAAATTAGGGGGGGGGGGGCAGATGCCATTGTCGGGGGAAACGCCAGCCGAAAAAGACCTTAAACATTTTTTTAAGTCCTTCATGCTTAAATTTGAATACACACCGACAGACCATGTTGCGAAAATCACTTTTTTAGATTCAGGGGACCTCAAAACGTGAAATCTCGAATTTTTGACATGAATCCAAAACTTTCATGATTTTTATGAAATTAATTTATGTGCAGGAACAACTTTGGCGTTGCGCGATGTGGCGATCGACGCCCCTGGATTTGTGCTCAGCGGACGAGAGATGGTTCTGCGATGTCATTTCAACCTAGAGGACGAAAAACTTTACACAATCAAGTGGTACCTTGGAAAAGACGAATTCTTTCGATATATTCCTCAACCATATCCAGTTATAAAAATATTCCCTGTGGAAGGCGTCCATGTTGAGGTAACAACTGATTTGTCAATAACTTTTAACTAGAGTATGAAATTTGTATATTGATATAATAATACTCAAACTCACTTATATTTAAAAATCTTTATATTACTGGTAATACATTTAGAGTTGCGAAATGTCCGTCTGTAACGCTTTATTTGACCAACATCCTATTGAAATAGAGAACGATTTGGAGAGTCCAGAAAAAATATTCTTTTCCCTAAATCTCCAAACGGTGAGGCTCAAAAAATCCAGATTTGTCGCATTGGGTTCTATATTCCCTTATGAAAAATCAAAATCAATTAATTAAATCTCTCAATGAAAAATAATAAAAATTATTATATAATTTGTTTGAACAATGGTAGGAGGTGGCAGCTAGGAAGGAGTGTCTCTGAATCAATGAAACTCCCGAAATATTCGCGACGTTTCGGTCTAAATTTATTCGGCCATCATCAGTCCATATTGTCATATGTAAATATGAACTTGCCTGATGATGGTCGAATAAATTTGGACCGAAACGTCGGGAATTTTCTGGAGTTTCATTGATTCAGAGACACTCCTTCCTGGCATTGTTCAAATATACCAATCACACCCTCTTCCATACTCGATAAATTGTTATGTAAATTTTGGTAGATCCGTGGTTCGATTCCCGGAGGTAGCCAATTTTTGTCGGTTATTTGAATTAATGAATATTAAATTGTATATACATTTTCTTTTTTTCCTTGGATCCTCATGCAAATATATAGATTTTATAGATATTTATAAAATACATAAAACAAAATAATATTATTTTAACGAATGCAATGATAATTATATATTAAAAATGAAATGGGAAAAATGTTGTATGTATGTAAATATGTATGTATATGTTCTATAGAAATCACAATTTTAATGAATCATTTGAAATTAAGTATACATATAGTATATGGTCTGGGAGTAACGTACTAATAATTTGAATCTCTTAAATGTTTTGGAAAATTAATTATAATCAAATTTCTTCAATATGGGAACACAAAATCAACAAGTTGGCTAGAAATTAGAGAGCGTCCTTTATGCTGTGTGAACCAGCTTCCTACCTGACTATGGGCTGGGGGTGGGGGCTACGCAGAGTTGAAAAACGAAGAGAGGACTCAGGTGACTGACCCTTTAAACAGTCATAAACAGACCCTTTGTGCTGTTCCCAATAGGTACCCTCGCCTCGCTTGAATATAAGATCCTTCCTTAACATCTTAACACTTGCATTGCAACAAGAAATATCCCAAATTGGGAATAAACTTGCTCGCCGAAGGCGAGCAAGGGGTAGGGGGGCCTGGAGGAAGCCGCCGAAGGCGGGCTGCGACTATTTTTTATAAATTTCTTAATGGTGGAGATATTATAATAGTACTATTGTCTGAAATCAGGTAAGAAATAGCGAGGGTCTCCCGCAGCCCCCTGATTAGACGCGAATCCCGCTGAAGGCGCGTAAATACTATAATTATTTTTTTAGAGGAGTCACTCAAATGGCAGTCAGGTGGTATTAAGGAATATCCAAAGACATGCAGCTGGCCAGTATACGTGTGAAGTTTCAGCGGATGCTCCCGGATTTCATACGGAATTTGATTCAACGGAAATACAAGTCATAGGTGAGTGAAATTCTCTAATTTATTATATGATCCTAGTCATTGAGTTTTTCATCAGCCCCTTAAGGGGCTTCGGGAGGGAAAGCTGTTTGCATGTTTTTGCGATAAGGTGGCGTTAGTGGACTTAAAAAATTTGGCCAAAAAGCCCAACTATTATGAAAATTTGCCAACAGATGGCAGGATAGTAGGGCTATATTTAATCTCATGTATTTGTTTAATTTTCGTTAATCTTTTAATTATGAATAATTGTATAAATATTATTATATACATGTATTATATACCATTTATAACAGCATAAAAATATATAAATACAGGCTTATAAGTGATCTGATTATATCGGCTATTAGACTAGCCTGCCATCTTTTGCAAGAGTGCTGAACTATTTGGTCGTTAATTTTTAAATAAACAAGAAATTTATTTTTTACTTTGGTCCTATTTCATTTAATTATTATAGGTTGGATTTTGATGATTTTTACATTTTAGATTTAAAAAAAAAATTACAATTTTCATAATAAAACGTTTTTTGTATTTTCTATAAATAAATATAAAAAATATTTTTTAATTAATCGTAATTTAAAAAAAAGCATATTATGTAAAATGCTCACGAATTTAAATCATTAAAAAAAAAACCGCATAAAAATATACTTTTAAAATGCCTCAGTAGTTTCGGACTAAAGATTCAATAGCCCTCCTGAGGCCCCTTTGCATTTAAAAGAAAAAAATGGGAGGGGGGGAGAAAAATATATTTATAGCTATTGAAAGATTTGAGATTCTTAAACTTGAACGAAATTGATAAAGAATTTTTCTTTTACCAGATGGTCCAGAGGAAGATCAGAAGATCTGGGGATTGCACACTCGCTATCGTTTAGGTCAAGCATTAGTAGCCAATTGTTCGGCCTCGCCTTCTAAACCCCCTGTTGAATTAAAATGGCAATTGAATGAGGAATTTCAAGAGCCTAATGATTATGGGCTCGTTGAAGGCAAAAAAGGTCGGCAAGCTGCTTGGAGTATTTTGTCCATACCATACCTCACGGACCAGCATTTTCGTAAAGGCAAGATGAAGGTAATATATTAAGTACTCAATATTAAGCATAATCATCTTAAAAATAAAACAAGGTCTTTTTTGGCGCCCACCCCACCCGTTGTAAACTAAATATAGATATTTTCTATGTCGACATAAAAGACCTGGTCTGAGAACAACTTTCAATTATCGAAAGTAAGAGAAAGTTGTGTGCTGTGCGACCAGTCACACCAAATTTTTCCTTATTTTTATACAGGTGAAGTGCTCCGCCTCTATAGGAAAGGCCTATTGGCATGTGGTCGAACAAAGTGTCGAGTCTTGGGGATTCGAAAACAGACGTCAAGAAAATCGACAGAGGCATCGTCAGAAGCAGCGAGATCAAGGTAACTTTATTTTAGATATTTGACATAAACAATTTAAAATAATGTTCATTTTCCTGGCAGCAAAAATGTGTATAATTTTGTTTAATAATATTTATACCATGATTATGCTAGATTAGATAATTTCAAAACGTTGCTTGCTACTTTCGTTTGTCTATTCGCTGCTCCTTTAGTCTGACTACACTGAAACTGTAGGATCAAGCAGAAGTGTCATTTGGCCGAGGGGAGGGGACTATAAATACGTTTCGAACAGTTGAACCGGTCGGACAAATGTATTAGTTGTAATGGAGAGTATTTTGAAGGAAAATTTGAAAATAGGTATATAGCTTTTAAAAAATATTTTTGGGGTACCTCCTCTTAGCAGGGACGTCTTTTTTTGGGGGGGAGGTAATGCCGCCTCTGTCCCCCCCCCCCCCCAAGGTTTTGGAAGAAAATTATGAAATAATAAAGTAAATTATATATTTTCCAAGGGCGGATCCAGAGGTGTTTCTCGGGGGAGGGGGGGTAATCTGGTGTGACTGGTCGCACAGCACACTATTTTTCATTAATTTCGGTCATTTAAAGGCGCATTCTGTACTTGTTTGCCAGAATATATATACAAATCAGATTTTTAAGTATTAATTTTTAAAATTTTACATTAAAAATAAATTTTTTCTCGAAAAAAAAGTATTTTTTTCAAATCTCGGAGGGAGTAATTACCCCCCTTTCCCCCCCCCCCCCTTGATATTTTCTTACTTTCAAGTCTAATCTCAACAGGCATCTTCTCAGTTCCCGCAGTTGAGTTCCCCTTTTATGCTTCTTCTTTCTTTATTTATTTTTTTAAACTATATTCTTCCTGGCTGCATGTGACCACTGGTCACTGGTCATCAGACCTTATACACTCATTCCAAAAAAAAAAAAAAACTCACTAGATATTTTCCGTTCTTAAAGGAATCTATTGAGTAAGAACTTTTTTTACATTTACAAATTTTAAATTTGAACTATTGATAAAAATTTTATTGGAAATGAGAAATGATCACTAACTTGAAATCATTTAAAATTAAAGAAAATATTATAAAAGGATCATTCCTATTTCTTAAAAAGATAATGACAGAGAAAATATTACTTTGTAGTTATAAAAAAAATGTTGTTTAACCCCTCCCCAAGATGTCTCAAAAAAATTTCAGCCCTCCCAAAAAAAAAAAAAATTTCCAGGACGTCGCCTGATAGTTGAATAAATATTTTAAACTTATTTAATAAAAACACTTAAATAATCACATGGGAAAATGCACGGGAGGTCCAGTTAATAGTGGTGTTTATTGTACCTATAATTTAAATATAATATTGATATTAAATTTTTTCCAGAAGAAATGATGCATGAAGAAGAAAGAGTAAGAGGGAGATCACCGAATAAAACTTCCTCGTTACGGCCAAAGCTCAAGAATTTCACTATTTTAGTATTTATCTTTCTTGGATTGTTATTTGACTAAGAAATACTTATTCATTAATTAATTAATAAAACTGTTTTTATTATTATAATATTTATATTATTTATTATTATTATGCTTGGTTAAAAATTTGCCATCGAGATCATAAAATGATCTAAAAGAAAAAAAAAAAAGGTGATAAAATTGTTGGTCTTTGCTATTGTTCTCTTGATTTTTAACTAAAAATAAGAGAAAATTATAAGATATGTACATAAATGGTATAATTTTCTAGACAATAATAAATTTAGATATATTACCTGTGATCAACAAAATTTGCTTTAACAAGCTTTATAATTAATTAATTAAATTTATAAAAAAAAAAATAATGTAATGTCAAATAAAAATGTAGAGACCTTATATCCTTTATAAAAATTTTTCTTAATCTGAGAATATGATCGGAGTTAACAGTGACGTCATCAGTTTTTGCTTGGGGGCAAACGCCCCCCTGCCCCCCCCCTCAAAGGACGTCCCTGAGAGTCAATATTCTTATCTCACAAGTCAATTTTTCACTTGGCCTAAAAATTTTCGTGTCTAAAATAAAAATTTTCCGTAGTATCCAAAATCTTTTAGCAATATATTTAATAAATATATATATATAAACTTACCTAATTATGATAAAAATTTATACTGTATATGCATAATAAAAGTTAAATATATTTTTAATTTACTTTTATATAATATATAAAGAAATATAAATGTAATTAATAAATAATTGATTCGTTTTATTTTTATTTTTTTGTGGAAGAAAAACACTGTAAAATTTACAAACACTTTTGTTATTGAATGTAAATTGAAATGTAAGATGAAATAATTCTACAAATATAAAAAGTTATAATATTCATATATAATTATTATAATTTAAAATAGAAAAAAAAGCAATCACAAATAAAATACAACAATTCGTAAAGACGGAGTCTTTTTTTCTTAAAAACAAAAATAATAATTATTCATTATTAAATAATAAGTTTAAAGGATGATTTATAACTAGAAAAGGATGATATCTTAAAAAGGCATTTCTATGATATTATGTTCGTTTACAAATTAAATCTTATGAAAAAAATATTTTTTCCATTTTAGTTTTAAAAAGTGTTATTTTCATTTTTTTTTTTATCAAACAATTCACAAGACTCAAATTATTGCATTTTAGATACTTCGAATTTGGTATTCATTATTTCCTGAAACATAAAACAAAATTATTTATTTCAAACAACGATTGTAAGTGTAGATTGGTGCTATCTTTTAGCCAAATATCCAAAGGAAAAAAACGCGATTTTTATTTTCCATTTAGTTTTTTTTATAATCTAATATTTCGAAGGCTTGGCAGTGAATTGTATACCCACATAGAAGTGGGACGTCGCCCCGGCGTCCAAAGGACGTCGAAATACCCGTCCCGCTGGGGCGTCGACAGGGACGCCGGGAGAAACGTTATTACGTTTTGAGTGAACGAGTAAAGCCTCCAGTGCCTTCGAAATATTTGGTAATAGAAAACTAAATCTATATTTCATTTTTTCTTTCCGCTTTCGGTCGAAAAAATACCACCACTAAAATTATATTGAAATTATTTATTTTATAAAATTAAGAAAAATGTATATTTCTTCAAGTAAACGTGAAATTTTATATATATATATATAGAAAAATATATCGAGATTCGAACTTGATCCATTCCAAGATTCGAATTTTCAAACAGCAAATTCTTTTATTTTCTATGAGAAATTATTGTATTTAATTCATTAAAAAGGCATTAAAATAGTAACTTAATTAAGAAAAAAAAAAAACAAAATATTATTATTTATAAAATCAGAGTCAGACTACGCGTGGGGAGAATACTTAATTTACAAAAAAGGAAAAAATTTTGTTATTTGTTATAAAAAAATGCTAACTAATCTATAATAAACAGAGTGAGGTAATATACAAAAATTTAGAAAATTCTCTTTCTCTTTGGATCCTAATGCAAAATTCACTAATTAAAATTTTAAGCAAACAAAAAATCTCATAGAAGATTTTAATTTATTCCGTAATTTTCATAAAGAATGTATCTCAAATAAATATCTTTTAATATGGAAAAAAATCAAGATTGATAGAACAGCATCAAATATTGAAGAACTACATCAATTAATTGCAAGGGCATAGCGAAGAAATTCTATTCAATATCTTCAAATTTAACTACGATTTTCAGATTATTCGATATACATATTATCTAACAACTTTAAGTTTTATAATATAGAAATGAAAATGATGAGACTTACTTCATCTGAATCCAGAATAGGCAAAGCACTGCAAAAAAAAATAAAAATATATAAATAAATAATAATAAATTTTATAAAACAAAAGTATATGCTTACGCATCTGTTATTGATGATGGTATATTTTCCTCTACCCATTTTAAATCTTCCTCCTTCAAAAAAAATTAATTAATTAATGGTTACTTTATAGAAAAAAAAAAATTAAAATTGTTTATTTAAAAACTTACTAAGGAATTATTGGATTTAGGCTTGGGCGATGCACTTCTTAAACCTCGCATTTTAACACCTAAAAATGATTTCCTTTTTAAATTTAACAAGCATTTATTGAAAATATTGAAGAATATTATCATGATAATAGAATTTGATTGTCCTATCAAATAGTAATTCATCTGTATAGTTGAGGTAATTGACTTAATTATATCTACATGTACCGTATACTAGACTGACCCGACTGCGTCGGGCTCTGCCCTGACGCAAGCCATACGCTTAGTATGGGCTTAGTCTCTATTAAATATATATATGGGTCATTCTACAAAAATGAGTTAACTTCGCTTAATTGCAAATAATTCAGTGACTACCAAACATATTGACTTTTTTAAACATCAGTTATTAGAAAAAGTTAATAATTTTTGGGCACACATGATAAATATTTAAATTTAAAAAAATTAAATGAAAATATTCGTCTTTTTAACCTTAAAATGTCAGTCCCCTGGCATGTACCTGCTCAAAAAGTGAACATATAAATGCAAATTATTAGATTTATATCATTATTATCCATATCGATATAATCTAAGATACTTTATTAAGTGTTGTTAAGTCATAAATTTTGATTTTAAATAAATTTACAATATATTTTTATTTATTTCAAAGTCGCGTACCTCGATCCGACCGTCAGTCTCCTGGCTTATGTTAAATTTGAAAAATATCTGATATTATAAACTGATTATAAAATAATTATATGTTTTATATAAGTTTAGGATGTAAAGATGGCATTGGTGCCCAAATACCGGGCGTTATCCATCTTTGATATACTTTTATTGTTATTTTTGTGTTGATAATCAGCACGTAAACACTCAATTTGTCAGTCCCCTGTTAAATAATATTTTGGAAATATATTTATTAATTATTTCAACTATATTCTGGATTAGCTGTCTTTTCATTGTTATATTTAATATAAAAAAAAGTATGTCATATCAATTAGCAGATTTTTTGTTTTATATAAAAAACGTCAGTCCCCTGGAAGTTTTTCAACCGTAAAGCTAAGGGGCTGATGAGCTTATATATTAATAAAAAAATCTGAGTGTTACAATATGGTTACAATAAAATTAACTTATTGTCTATCAAAATCATTAGAAACAATTGAAATCAAAGTTACAAATTGTGCATTTTAAATTCGACCCCAAAGTTAATCCATTTTTGTAGAATGACCCATATATATATATATATATATATATTTGGGTGATGAAAGTTGAAAATATTTAGCTACGGACCCTCAAAAATGTTTCAATATATAAAAAAAAATAATGAGTAAAATTTATTTCAAATTTTATAGGTAGAGCAAAGGGTTGAAAATTTATTATTCAGGTGAGGCCTACAATTGATGATACAAAAAAAATTATAGTTATTGAATTAATAAAATTGTAAATAATATTTATAGGTAATTAAAGCAAATAGTAATAATATCTTTGTATCATCTATCCTTTTATCCCAACGAAGGGGAGGGGGGGGGGGGGACTATTTATTTGCTTTGATACTAAATTTAGATACTCCTCAGAAGAGTCATTCTTTAAAAAAATATTAAATCATAATTATTTATAAATTATTAAAATTTATATTTAATATTTTAAGAAAAGGCTGGGTCATTGCTGGCAAATAAAATTTTTCTTATTTTTGCTCTATTTAAAAACTTGGTTGAAATATTTGGGTCAACGTTTGCTATATTTTGTCAAAAATAAAATTTTATTCATATTAATTGGAATTCCGAATATTTTGGGGGTATAAAAGCACCCCTTCCTCAGCGGATAATTAATAAAAAAAAGCATTAGTCTGAGGAGGGAACATGCCCCCCCCCTTTTTTTTCTATTTGGCAAAATAAGAATTGAAAATAAAATTAAAATTGACTTGAGGGTTCTTTTATGTCTCCGAAATATTCGGACTTCAAATTAAACCGAATTAAAATTACCAAAATATAGCACTTGTTTTATTTTACTTCACTTAAACGAAATAATAATAATTTAGATACATTGTCTAATTATTAAACCTAATATAATAATTTTATTGTTTTTTTTTTTTTTTTTGGTGCTTTAATTAATGGAGCAATATATACAGGGTGGGCCATACAATTTTTGGAATATAAAAAAAAAAAAAAAAAAAAAAACTAAAGAATATTTTTTCAAAATTATGAGTTTATTAGAAAGACATTGAGATTTAAGAATGAAACACAACATCGTTCAAATGACTGCCACGGCTGGCTAGACAGTACCCCATCCGATCAACTCAATTTTTCAGTACATTTTCAATTGTTTGGGCTCCAATCGCATGAATGGAACTTTTATTTCGTGTTTCAAGGCATCAATCTTCTCTAGATGATTAGCGTAACACTTATCCTTAAGGCCTACCCAAAAAAAAAAAAAAAAAAAAGGGGTCAAATCACAGCTCCGAGACGGCCAATTGACATTTCGGCTGATTATTCGATTTCCAAAAACAGTGCGCAAAAGATCGATTGTTTCGTTTGCTGTGTGGCAAGGGACACCGTCTGTTCAAACCAAATGTCATCCATGCCATCCTCTTCAATTTTTTGAAACAAAAATTCATTTAGCATGGTACGGAAAATGTACTGAAAAATTGGGTTGATCGGATGGGGTACTTTCTAGCCAGCTGTGGCAGTCATTTGAATGATGTTGTGTTTCATTCTTAAATGTATATAAACTCATAATTTTGAAAAAATATTCAATAGTTTTTTTATATTAATTCCAAAAAATATGGCACACCCTGTATCAATATACAGTATGCATGCAAAATTTGAAATCCGTTATGTGTAATAGTGTTGGTAGTTGTCTAAATTTTATTGTTCTAAAGTCCGAACAGACACTTAAGTACGCTTACTTGTTAGTGTCGATTAGGTGATGTCTTGATTTAAAATTAAAATATTAAAATTTGCTAACCGAAGGCATCATTTACATATTCTTGGTCCAGTTCCTCATCTTCTTCATCGGGTTCATCGAGAAGAGGAGTAAAAGCGTATCGTTGATTGTTATTAGTCGGTCTCCAAAGAACCATTATAACAATTAAAAGAACGGAGAAGAGAATATGCCAATATGCTTCATCAAGCCAAAGTTCTTTCCATTCCTAAAAGGATTATTTTATACACCATATATAATATGTATATATATATATATACGTGGGTTGTTCCGAAAGTAAGTTTCGTCAATTTTTTTCATACGGAAACTATATAGCCCAAAAAAATACACCATGGCATCATGAGGTATAAACCTTGGACTATTTTTCGACATTGTCCCCACCGACAATCAGTTTGAAGAAAAAACTCTGGTAAAACTCGGTGTATTTTTTTTGGACAATAAATTTTCCGCGTGAGAAAAAAAATATATATATATACACTTATATTTATAAAAGAAATTAAATTAATTAATACTTACTTTTAAACATAAAGCCAAGTAATGATACTTAATTGCATAAAGCATAAAAATCACAGAAGAAAATACCGCAAATACAAGTGTGTTTGTAAAATGTTTATAAAGCGATAATTTAACCAAATTTCTGAAAAAAAAAAACAAGATCGTATCTATTTTTGAAAACAGGTATATCACGAACAAACAAACATCTGATGTGATCATCATCATTTTTAAGAATGCAATAATATTAAAATGTTTTCTGTAAAGCTTTTTTTGGGCTACGAAAATTTTAAACTCTCTTGGATATTTTACTTAAGAGTGGTTGCTTCACTTCTAATTAACTAGCTAAGAGAAATGATTGCCATGGCAACAAAATATAAATGTTTTCCAATTTTGATTAAAATTCATAAATCAGCTATTTTTTAGATGCTCTTTAATCTTCATACGGTCTTTGGGGTCTATATGACCCCAAGAGCACTTCAACCCTTTCTATCCTTTCATTATATTTGGAAATTTCTCCTTTTTTGACTTTTATTTTTTTGTCGTTCTAAATATGAATTTCACAATTAGAATTTTTAAAATAGTTTATTTAGGGCACTTTATTATTATTATTATTATTATTTGAAATTCCTATCGGGATCCCCGTTTATTTACCCGAGGTGCTTTCGTGTACGGAGACACACACCTCAAACCCAACCGGCCTCTGGCCGTAGCCATCTACCGGCACCCCGTGAAGTTACATCATTTCCTATCTCTAGCTCCTCCTCCTGCTCTCGTCTCTATCTAGTGAACTAATCCTTATTTCTGGTTCCAACCGGCTCCTTATATCCAACCTCTTCTATGCTATGGAGGATGTCCTAGTTGAGGAGGGACTCCCTCAGCACCGGCGTGTAGCCTACTCCTTTCGAAGAATGCATCACTGAGAGGGAACCTTCTTTACGTCCCTTCCACAGGACGGGATGTCACAGCAACTCCCTCTCCTCGTAGAGTTGCCTGAGGGCTATTGTGGAAGGATCCTATATTCCAATCCAGGGCTTGCTTGAGGATTTGTTTACATTAAATAAATATTTTTATTTTAATGAAAAATCCCGCATGCCAAGGATTTGAACAGGGATCTTCTTTGCAGAAGCTGACACCCTAGCTCACTACACCAGCGAGCCCTCTTGGGGTCTATATGACCCCATTAGTATTTAAAGCCCTTCTATTATTATTTTATTATTATATTTATTGCTGACCGGTTTTCCCAATGTTTATTATTCAAATAATATATAATAATATAATATTGTGGAAAGGTTCCTGAGCTTCAATCTAATTTAATGAGAAAGCTTGGGGTCAATATGACGAATGATGAATATGTAGGGTAAAAACGAAGACCGTACGAAGGTTAAAAAGTATATCAATCAAGTTTTTCTTGAAACTTGTTTGAAGTACACTTTACTGGTGTATTTTTTTAGTTTTTTTCAATTTTATCAAAATTCGCTGCAACGATTTTGATTAAAATTCAAAAATCAATTATTTTTTAGATGTTCTTTAAAATATATATCAATAAAATTTTTCGTGAAAATTGTAAGTACACTTTACTGATGTATTTCAGATTTTTCTAATTTATTTTCCGGATCCTTCTTCCTTAGAGTCAATGTTAAATCCCTATGGGGATTTGCATGTAAATTTCGATTCACAAGGGGGTCAAAGGGGGTCCCCTTTGGAACTATTTACACATTTAAAAATATTTTTTTTCCAATTTTTATGTAATTTTGTATTTATTTAGAAATCTCTATTGTGTATAAAATATCCAAATATGAGATTAAAATTTTGAAAAATAACCATAGTTTATTTCAAGGGCAAGTCACAAGAACAAGAAGCCTAAATTTGATAATTAAAGAATACCTTCGTAAACGTAGAGTTCGTGTTGTTTGTACTAAACTAGTAAAAATCCACCAACAAATAGCCGAGTCGAGAACAGCTAACGGGATTCCAGCCACAAGGAGTTGGTTGGATCTTTCGGTTTTTGACCTCATCACCCTCAAATAGCATTCGATTATGGCAAGAGTCAAATAGAGCAGCCCTACGCCAAGTACTCTGTGAAGCATCGGACCAAGGCGAGGCCTAAAAAAAAAAACAATCAAAAGATATTTCTATAAAAGTATAATGGCATCTGTCTAATAACATTTTTCCCTTCAAATTGTGAATATCAAAAATAAAATTTTTTTTGTTTTATATTTTTTTGATGAATGAAAATTTTGTCAACTTAAAAAAAAAATTTCTATTAAAGATGAATAACTTTTTCTATAAAAGATTAACATGGAAAAATTGTATCTTATTTAAAATAAATATTATTCTCTTTTTATAAATAAAATTAATGTAGAGTAAAAGAATGTGAATATTTACTTTACAATCCCAAAGCCAAGACTAACAATGATAACCAACATTCTTGCTAGAGTTCTTTTACCACAAGAAATAAATTCTGCAAAAAGAACAGCTCCTTTCATCGATTCGCCCGTTGAGTTTATGTTTTGATATTCCATATAAAACGTTGCCTGAAATAATTATAAAGGTATGTATTAAAAAAAAAAAAAATATTTGAAAATAAAAATAAAATAAAACATGGTCAGGTCTATTCTCAAAAAACAGACGTTAAAATTTAACATTGGGCGTTAAAAAGTAAAGTAATAACATCAGCGTTAAAAGATGCAATTCTCTAATCAAAGTTTTAACAGCGACGTTATCATTTTACTTTTTAGCACCAGGTGTTAACGATCTATCTATCTATCTATCTATCTATACTTGTTCGTGTTTTTACATCCCCTCGATATCCTCTCGCGCATGCGTATTACTAACTTGATTTGTTATTCTCTGCTTATCTGACACACCAGGGTTAAAAAATGCTATTCTCTAAACCAATTATTAACAGCGACGTTAATATTTTGCTTTTATCTCAAAGCTGTCAAAAATATAACCTTACTTTTTAGGTTAAAGACGCCATTTTTATGAATTAAATACGGTGTTAAAATATTAAAGGCACTCCCCCCCCCATGGCCCCTGGGAATCGAACCCAATATCTCCAGCCTTTCGGTGTGGTCTAGTGCACCAGGCCACCGGACCCTCAACTTATATCAACAAAAAACTTATTAATAATAAAGATAATTAATTTTAAAAATACGTATTGTTTGTCTAAGTTCAAGACCCTAGTCTATAAACTGGCGGTTAATAGTGACGTCGATTGTAATATTAATAATTCAATCTTTCGAAATATTTTCTCCAATAGAATTATTTTAATTTTTAATATTTATTTTAATTAATTTTTTTTTCTTTTTAATAATGTTTATAAATGATGCTGCTAATTTCAAACGACTCCCCTTATATCTTAGATAGCTAATTATATGTGAAAAAATTTATTTTTTTAACTCGTTGGTTAAGCATGTTGCTGATTAGCTATATCAATGATTTATTATCAGTCGAATAAATTTGCTTTGCTAGTTGACTAGATGTGAAGTAACCGGCCCTTAGAGTATTTGTGTATAATAAACAAATATATTCAGTTTGTTGAAATAAATAAAATGTGTTATACCTTTTCAAGCATTCCAAGCAGAATAACACCACTAATCCAAAATTGAATTCTTAAGAGATCTCGCCATTGAGCAAAAGATACTGAAAGCCAAACTATCCCTAAAAGAACGTAGATAAAGCACATTGCCCGATAAAACTAAAATAAATAGAAGTAGAGAGTTAGGAAATATAATTAAATGAATGTCCTATAATATTATGAAAAAAGAAAAGAGGATTAAAATCTTACTGGCAGGAGTGGCCAATCTGATGCTGAGAGATAGCCATGCTCTCCTTGCATTTCCACTTTGACAGAAGCATTGAAGTTCCCATTATTCGCCATGCCTATTTTAACATTCAATAAATATAACCCATCGCCTCTTGTTATTGTGTAGATAGGCGCAATGTGTTCCTGAATAAAAAAACAAAAGAAAATCAAACAAAAACATTATAGTCTAATGTCTGAGCTCCAAGATGAACTTTCCTTTTTTTTTTTTTTTTTGTTAAAATAAAATAAAAATATGAAAATATAACTTGTTACTTATTCTTATCTATATAGGCCAATACTGCCGTGCTTAGGAAAAAGGCAGTAATGTTAATTTACTGTCTTTTATGAATTTTAGTGCTAATATATTTTTCCATTGATTTTCTACAAACCAGTTATAAAATATCTCATTAAGAATAAATAACAAATTACTATAATTATTTGGATTCTGAGTCTTCGAGAGAGTCTTGGAGTCTTCGAGATAACAAATTACATATACAATATTAGGATATTATATACATCGCGTATGTAAGCCGCGCGATTCATATACCCGGGGGGGGGGGGGGGGGATGTGAATTCGGCGCCACAAATTTCTTCGACGACCAGGTGCAATCTAGTTTGAATAATTGAGACGAGCTCAAATTTAATTAGTTAATAAATAAGAAATTATATATACACTGCTGTGATAAGTTGTGGTGTGCCAAATGAACAATAATAACATTTTAATATATATAATATATTAAATATTTAATTATCTTATTAAGAATGTTATTTCAACAACATAGTAAAAGCACTAAGGGGTCGTCCACATATTACATGGGGGGGGGGGGGGGGGGTCTGGCCAAAACGTTACTAATTGTTACATGGGGCTCTCTAAGGGTGACGTAACAATTCAAAGTTTAATTTATAAAAAATTTTGAAAAAAAAAAGGTAAAATGATATGAATTTTGTATAAGAAATTTTATTCGGGAAGGGGGAGGGGGGGTCGTCAAAAGAGACGTTACGTAATATGTGGACGACCCCTAAGTCTATTTCTCAAAGTAAGAAAGTAGTAGTATTCAGATTGTACTGCTTTTATCTGCTGCAACTTTTTATTATGTGTTATAATTATATTTTCATTTGCATTTATCGAAGAAAAAAGCAGTAATGGTGAAACAATGAAAAACAGTGAAAAAAAGCTGCATAAAGAGCAATTACAGAGTATAAATGCAGTAAATCATATTTTACTGCTTTTTGTATGTGTGCCTGTGTTCAATTTAAAGCATGAAGGAAATGATCTTCTAGGTTGAAATTGTATATTTATGTTAGGTACCCGGAACTTTATAATATAATATTACATATTAATATAGATTAATAATTTATATAAAATTGTTTACCAATTTATGAGGCTCTTGACTTGAAAGGGATTTATTCGCTTCCTCAGTGACATTAATATTTTCTTTGTTTTCATCCTAAAAATCAAATCCATTATAATTATTATTATAATAATATTAAGAGAAAGCTTTACTAAATTTAATTTTTTTTAAAATATATCTCGTTAAAATAATTATCTTTAATATAGATTGCACAATAAAAATCAAACTGTTTTGGATTGACTCAATATGTTGCGCAATCTTTCAATGTGATCTCCAGACGCTCAATATTATTGTACAGTGAGGGACACCCATGCGTTTTCTACTTGTGATTATTTCATTGTTTTTAAAAAAATATTGTATATTTTTTAATGGAAACTCTCATGGTTCAAACCTAGACAATTTCCAATAAAGATTTTCATTTTCTTTTATAAAAACAATGAAATAATAACAAGTATAAAACGCATGGATGGGACTTAATATTGACACTCACTGTACAATGTAGGGGCCGTTTTACGATTAGTAGAAATTGTCAATTCCTATCTTCCTTTGTCCCCATGAGCTACAGCAATTGGCACAGCTACCTACTACTATTTAACTGAAAATCTACAATCTTCAATCTTCAAATCTAACCAAAGATGACCTCTTTGAAGAAGAGAAAGAAAATAATTTTAATATACGATTTAAAGACATATACAAAATATATACAGTATAAGGATAGCGGATGGCAGCCGACAACTGACTTTAAAATGCTCGCTATGAAGTTGCATAAATTTTCGGTGGGTGAGTGGATATTACTAATAGGTCTCAACGGGTGGGAATTTTTGTGTATTTTGAGCGTGCCGTATAGTTTTGGGACGTGTGCTACTCCTGGCTGCCATCCCCTATCCTTATTAAGTTAAAAAGCCATATTCTTCATCATATATACAGTATAATTTTGTATATGTCTTTAAATCGTATATTAAAATATAATTTTTTCTCAGCGAAAGGCTACCCTCACCATATATACTGGAATGGCCTCTATAATTTTTGAACACACTCCAGTTTTGTATAAATTGAGGCACTGATGATGGAATGCGTTATGCATTCCGAAATATTTACTAAATAAATTATTTGGGTATGATTTAAACGGTTAGCAAAATATTCGTATTTTTGTGAGCATAAAAATCAGCCAAAATGGCTGATTGGTTAGCAAACATTTTTAAATCACAAGCTGACCAAATATTGGTTAAATTGTTGACCATTTTTAAAATTGTTTGCTGATCAAAGGTTGCAGCCTGATTTGTATTTATTGCTGACAAAATCTTTGTATGCTGACCAAATGATTTAACGGCTGATTTTTGTTACTAAAAAAATTTATAAACGAAAATTTACTTCCAAATTATTTTACTCTGGAAGGCTATAGTTGGTTTAGTTTCTCCAATAAATTTTTATTGAATCGCACTATCATACTTAATTCTTAAGATAAGATAAAGAATTAGCATAATGCAATGAAATATAAAAATGTTTACCAATAAAATTTTCGGTAAGCAATCGTGTTCGCTTTCTGCATGAGCAATAATGTCAAATGTTGAATTCATAGAGGTATGCCCATGCTGTAAATTATCTGAAAGCTGAGAAATTTATTATGAAATATATATATATATATATATATATATATAAACATAACCTTAAAGAATATATTTGTTATTTACTTTATTATTTTCCCAACAAATTGTTTGTAGTAATTTCCAGCTGATATTTAAACGCGATTTTGGGGGAGTTGATGTACAGTGTACTAAAATATAAATTAATAAATAAATAATAAAGAAAAATAAATGAATTATTATTTTTCATCTTACTTTGTAGATAAATTTTTGACTTATTAAATAAACTTTGTTTGACAGTAATAAATGGATGTGTCTGAAAACAAAAATTCAAATTAATTATATATGTCAAAAAAATGAAATTTTTTTTTTTTTACTTACTTTATTTATTTCGAAATCCCATTTGACTTGGTCTGGAAAGGCGAGAGATTCCTGCCCCAAATAACAAAGGAATAATAGATAAGCTAGGAAATATATTAACATGTTGTTTAAGGAAACAACGTGAACTTTTTATTTAAATTGATTACAAATATTTAAAAAAAAACAATATTGGATATTGCGCTGGCTGGTGATCACTTCACATCGTTCTCGAATGTGAAGGAGTTATCTTTGGCAAGATAGTGAGATAATCGCAAATACATTGTTCATGTTGATCTAGCTCTAGTTGGGATTGGATTTGATAACGAAATGGTTTTGGCAATACCGGCGAGTCGAAATTTTAGACATGTCACGTTACGTTGAATTTAGAAAAAAAAAAGAATTGCATACGAAAACATGGACGGATATAGGTCTAGCGCCAAATTTCAATTTTGACAAGGAATTCTTTCTTCAAATCCAAATATTTTGGATTATCTTTCAAAGAACTTGGAGTGTACTACAATTAAAATAATTTTTTTTTCTAAAACAAAAAGTCAAGTAAATAAAAAATGATAGCAAGCTTCAATGAATTAAATCACAGATATAACAAATTAAGACCCCTTATAAAATATTCCTTTTGATTTCATTTAAAAAAAAAAACTCAACAATTGATAATGCGAGGTTTGTCAAATGCAAATGGTTGTCAAAAGTTCGTCAATTTCCAACAATCATTGTGAATAATAAACTGGCGCGAGTTTCAAAAAACAAATTTGCTCTTAGAATAAAATGTGTTTTGTCCGTTTCGGTTCAGTTTTCTTCCACAGATTAATAACATAATTAATCTGTGTTTTCTTCGGTCAAAAACCATTCAGTTTGAAGATACCGAATCGCTTCGAACTGAATGGTTTCTCACCAGGGGCGTAGCTAGACCTGCGGGGGCCCCGGTGCAAAATAAGAAAATGAGGCCCCAGCGAAGTGTCAAACCGGGAGGGGGTAGAGGGGGGGCCGGGGTCAAAATTTTACAAATAATGACATTGAAATCACTGTTTAGACACCATTGCTTCACCTTTTGTTTTTATTTTTTACCTGGCTGCATGTGATCATTGGTCATTATAGGTCTTCGGACCTTATGCACCCATTCCAAAAACAAAAAAAAAAAAAAAAAATTTAACCAAAAAATTAACACACTTCACTTCTGAACCATTAACTGTGATTACAACTTAATAATGTAAACAGTGCCGTAACAAGGGTATGAAGCGCCTGTGGCAAGTGCCTAACTTGCGCCCCCCCCTCATAATCCAGTGTTTCCTAACCTTCCACAAATCCTTTCTCTCGTTATAATGACAGATAAATGAAATTATAAGTTAGCATTAAAAATAAAAGGAAATGGATATTATGATTTAAAAAAAAAGTGCAGGAGGTGGATTTGAACTCGCGAAGTTTGGTTACGTGAGAAAGGAAAAAAAAAAGATACCATGTGGACACATTAACCACTTGAGCCAAACTTTACTTAATTTTATTTAGCGAAAATAAGCCATATGAGAAACATGAAATAAAAGAAGTATTAAAAAAATGTTAATATTCCACATATGATATATCATTTTTTATTACTTTTTATGCAGATTAATAATTTATAACCAAAATATCATTAGCATGGATAGATTTCAAATAATTCAATGGACAAACGTCAGATTGTTTATGCCTTAATGTAATTAAACCAAAAACTCTATCTAACATATGACACATGTTATTAATTCTTGAATTTCTCCTGATTCCAGAGAACTAAAGCTCTTTTAATTATATGATCTAATTTGGGAGTTATTGGCGATCAAAGTTAAGCTTATTTTCGACCTTAATGACATGAACACTCAATTTTCTATATTATCGAAAAAGCTTATTTAGCATTGTCTGATTAAAACCAAATTTTTACCAGAGATTTATAATTAAAAAATGAGTTTTTTTCTAAAGTTTCATTGAGATTGGTAAAGAAATAAATAAAATATTGACTATTTTGTAAATTGAGTTTTAGAATTGGGATCTCAGATTCAAGCCTAGACCCGGTTCATAGACGGCTCTCTTTACCCATCCGGGATCCCGAATTCTAAAACTCAATTTACAAAATAGTCAATATTTTATTTATTTCTTTACCAATCTCAATGAAACTTTAGAAAAAAACTCATTTTTTAATTATAAATCTCTGGTAAAAATTTGGTTTTAATCAGACAATGCTAAATAAGCTTTTTCGATAATATAGAAAATTGAGTGGTGATGTCATTAAGGTCGAAAATAGTCTTATTTCCTCACAACTTTGATCGCCAATATCTCCAAAATTAGATCATATAATTAAAAGGGCTTTAGTTCTCTGGAATCAGGGGGAATTTAAGAATTAATGACATGTATCATATGTTAGATAGAGTTTTTGGTTTAATTACATTAGGGCATTCACAATGTGATGTTTGCTCATTGAATTATTTGAAAACTATGCATGCTATTGGAATTTTGAATTATAAATTATTAATCTGCATAAAAAATTATAAAAAATGATATATCATATGTAGAATATTAAAAATTTTTTAATACTTCTTTTGTTTCATGTTTTTCATATGGCTTATTTTTCTATTTGATAATTACATAAACGATAGCTCAGTTGGTTAATTTCTCCTCAACAAATCATAATTTTTTCCATTCTCTCGTAACCAAACTTCCCGAGTTCAAATCCACCTCCTGCACTTTTTTTTAAAAATCATATTATCAATTTCCTTTTATTTTAATGCTAACTTATAATTTCATTTATCTGTCATTATAACGAGAGAAAGGATTTGTGGAATATAAATTTTGGCAATCCTATGTTTAGGGAATTTTGACAAATTTTTAAATAACTTTTTTTACTTTCTCGTAGAGAGAAAGTATTGTAATCGTAAAAAAATTCGATTTCGAGATTTTGATGTTTCTCCACGTTTTAGACCTCCCTGAGTCCAAAAATACCATTTTGGGCATTATGTCTGTGTGTGTGTGTGTGTGTGAACACGATTGCTTAAAAACCAAAGCAGCCAGATTAATGAAATTTGGTATATGTTCTTTACACTAAAATTTTAGATTTCTATCAACTTTTGGAGTAAATACGTCACCTGGAAGTAGTACTTTACCTAATAAGTTTTTTCAAAAATTTTGAAATTTTTAATTTCTTTGTTATATTATGATAAAATACTCAATTTTAAAAAGTTTTTATTCTTTGACATTTTTTCGAAAACTTAATAGTTTTTGAAATAATCACAGAAGAAAAAGACATTTTTCGTTAATTTTGATAAAAAATCAAAACAAAATCATACAGGTGTCATAAAAAAGGGGTAAATATAAACAAATGAAGTAATTCCAAAAGAATATACGAGAAAGTCTCGGGGAAGTTATTCCCCATATTTTTTTATTTATGTTGGCATGAAGGGCACAATTTTAACCAATTACGCTGGCTGGATTTGGAGAACGAATCTGGAGGAGCAAATGAGCAGGGTATTATCACAGATTAATGATATATCATTAATGAGGAACTTGGCCAAAAAAAGGTTAGGAAACACTGGATTATGGGGGGGGGGGGGGGCGCAAGTTAGACACTTGCCACAGGCGCTTCATACCCTTGTTACGGCACTGCCAGGGAATTTCAATTGTTACAAATAAACCACAGTTAAACTGAAAATCAATTTCTTTTACTAATGATAACAACTGTGAAAGCCTAAACTTCAAAATTCTAAAATTTACCTTTTGAAATAATTTTTATAAAATTTTTTCTAAAAAAATATAAATATATAATGATTGGGTCTTAGGAATAAATGAGTAAGACTGAACGCACACTAATTTAATTTGATGTGATTTAAAGGTAGAACAATTTTCTTAGGTTAAGGTGAAAATTTCTAATTTATCTATTTTTTTCCTTATTTAATATCTTTTGGAAAATCTGTCTGTTAATAGCTATTAAAAAATAAATAAAGACAAGGAAGGATGGGTTTTTTAATTACAACAGGAAATACCTGATATAATGTTTGTATTTATTTATTTATATGTACATTTACCTTATAAAGATCTATGAAATAATGTGTTAAAACATATAATTATTATTTTTTTAGGCCTATATTAATTTAATATAGAAAGATTAATATAAATATTAATTTAGTTTGAAGTTTAATTAATTTAGTTTATCTGTTTTTTCAATCCCAGGAGTTTATTTTGCCTTTCTTCAGGTATATATGAGAATCTATCAAAAAAAAAAAAAAAAAAAAAAAAAAAACAAGTAAATAAGTAATTAAAATTTTAAAGTAGAAATATAAATTATTTCGAAAATAATGAATAATTGCAATGAATGAATGGAAATATATATAGGTAAATGTAGGATGGGTGGTTGAATCATATTTGGAATAAGAAAAGTAAACATACCTTTAAACCCTTCCTTGTTGTTCATATCGCTGTCTATTTTATTTAAATATGTTTATTACTTAGATTATATCCGTTTATTTTAATTATAACACATATTCAAGCACTACTCAAGCCAGGAGAGGCCCACTTGTCACTTGTGAGATGTTTCACCTTTGTTGATTATCCTAAATAATGTTTTGAATCATTATATGAAACAAAATAGATATTTTTATTTGTTATTTACCTGAGATAAAGTGTTTAAAGTGTATTTGAACTTCGTTTCAGTCAAATTTCTTGTTTTTTATTGAGCATAACCTCTGACACTGACAGTTCATTCAACTTATTTTATGTTTAAAATTTAATTCTGTAAAGAATCTGTACTTCTCTTGATATCCTTTACGAGCACAATTGATAATATCACAAAATTTTGGCATCTTTGAGTATTTGGAGAGCCTAAATAACTCAAAAACAAACATTATCATATAAATCCCTATGTAAGTTATCAAAACGACTTATTGGAAATTTTCCTGTTTGGCTCACATCCTCTCTTTTTATTGATTTATTTATTAAAATACGATACAAAGAATAATAATTTTTATACTCTAATTAAAAAGCCTTTAATTGGTTTTAAGTTTAATTTTTACTTTCTCGTACCCTATATATGAAATATATAGAGAGAGAAAGTATTGCGATCATGTCAAAAATTCGATGTCGAGATTTTGATGGATATACATGTTTTGAGGTCCCCTGAGTCCAAAAAAGTGGGTCCCGCAAATTGGTCTGTGTGTGTGTGTGTGTGTGTGTGTGTGTGTGTGCGTCTGTGTGTATGTATGTGTGTGTGGACAGATTTTTAGCATGAAGGAGTTGAGCTAGCGGATTGAAATTTTATATTTAACTTAGGTACCTTTGAAGAATCTCAAAATAAGCTTTTGAACAAAATCGGCCAAAAAGTACTAGTACTTTACTGATGTACTTTTTCAGTTTTTTTCGATTTTCTCAAAATTCCCTCCAAGGATTTTTTTTAAAATTCATAAATGAACTATTTTTTAGATGCTCTTTAAAATGTATATTCTCATTTTGCCGTTGAAATCTTCTGAAGACCACTTTACTCTTGTTCTTCATAGGAAAGATAGAAATGGTTGCCATGGTAACCGAATTTAAATCTTTTTCTTTTTATTAGATTAAAAATCAATTATTATTTAAATTCCCATTTTTTACTTTCTCTTAGCCTATATATGAAATATATAGAGAGAGAAAGTATTGCGATCATGTCAAAAATTCGATGTCGAGATTTTGATGGATATACATGTTTTGAGGTCCCCTGAGTCCAAAAAAGTGGGTCCCGCAAATTGGTCTGTGTGTGTGTGTGTGTGTGTGTGTGTGTGTGTGCTGTGTGTCTGTGTGTGTGTGAACGATTTTTTTAGCATGAAGGAATTGAGCTACCGGATTGAAATTTTATATTTAACTTAGGTACCTTTGAAGAATCTCAAAATAAGCTTTTGAACAAAATCGGCCAAAAAGTACTAGTACTTTACTGATGTACTTTTTCAGTTTTTTTCGATTTTCTCAAAATTCCCTCCAAGGATTTTTTTTAAAATTCATAAATGAACTATTTTTTAGATGCTCTTTAAAATGTATATTCTCATTTTGCCGTTGAAATCTTCTGAAGACCACTTTACTCTTGTTCTTCATAGGAAAGTAGAAATGGTTGCCATGGTAACGGAATTTAAATCTTTTTCTTTTTATTAGATTAAAAATCAATTATTATTTAAATTCCCATTTATTTTTATTTTATTTCTGTTTTTAATTGTTTCCAAGAAAACATATATATATATATCTCCCACTTGCAAACATTATCGTCTCTCTCTACTCTTTTTAAATTCCCTTTCCACCTTATCTTCGCATAGAAACAATGTTAATTTCCTATAGGGATTTGTATGTTAATTTCGATTCAAAAGGGGGTCCCCTTTGGAACTTTTTAGACATTTAAAATTTTTTTTTTCCAATTCTTATGAAATTTTGTATTTATTTACGATTCTATATTGTGTATAAAATGTCCAAATATGAGATTAAAATTTTGAAAAATAACCATAGTTTATTTGAAGCAGTCAACATTTAAAATGCAAGTTTGAAACTAAGGTGCTATCGGAAACTAAATATATCTCGACACAAAAAATCTGGTGTGACCAGCACAGTGCGCAACTTTCTCTTACCGAAGGGTAAGAGAAAGTTGTGTGCTGTGCGCCAGTCACACCAGATTTTTTTTTATTTTATTTGTGTCTTTAATTGTTCCGAGAAATCACATCACTCTCTCTCTCTCTCTCTCTCTCTGACTCTGACCTCCGCGCAGTGCACACGCATTACTTTGCTCCGCTTATTTTCAATTTTCTATAATGTCTATGTGTGGAGTTTGTAACAATGTTGTTTCGAGAAACAAGGAAAACATCGCTTGCATTGAATGCAAAACAATGTTTCATATGAAATGTGCGAATCTGAAGCAAACAGATATTGGTCATCTAAAAAACAATACCTTGAGATGGAAATGCCAGTCCTGTAAGTCTCCTGGTGCCAGGACCTCACCTACTTCGGGTTTGCCTTTGATCCGGGCAGAGGACAACCAACCTGCCGTCACTCTGGAAGGTATCGCCTCATTGATCAAGGAGATAAAATACGATAATCAGGGTATCAGGAGTGAGCTTAGGGCGATCAATGAAAAGCTCAATCATCAAACGGACCATCTGAAGGCCCTTGAAATGGAGCTTCAAGAATCGAGGGAGGATATTCGGAGTCTTCGGGAATTCAATGTGGTGCTGGTTGAAGAAAATAAATGTTTAAAGACGCGCCTTGAGACCGTCGAGCAGAGGTTCCTTAGTAACACGCTGGAAATACAGGGGATTCCCGACAATCGTGGTGAGAACCTCACTTCCCTGGTCATCACTCTGGGCCGCGAGCTGGGGATTGAAGTCAGTGCCGAAGAATTAAACAGGTGTTATCGCCATGGACCTAGTCGAGAGGGATCACGCTCGTTGGCCGTCGTGTTCGTCAGGCAGATAAGCCGGGATGATTTCCTGAAGAGGGGAAGATCTAAAAACATTATTTTTCAAGATCGTCGAGTCTATGTGAATGAGGCGTTAACGCCTTATTTTCGTAGATTGCTCTTCTTGGCCCGCAAGGCGAGATCAGAATCTTCAAATAATTTTAAATACGTCTGGGTGAGTAAGGGTCAGATTTTTGCCCGTGCAAGGGATGGTGTTGAGCTATTTCGTATTTTTTCTGAAGAAGACATTAAAAAAATCAAATAGTCAAATTTATTTTTTATTAATTTCTATGCAAGATTTATACTCGTCCAAGTGTTTTTTTTGTTTGGTTCGTGGAATTTATTTGCTTATTGTCCATTTATATATTAAATTTTGTCTTAAGTTATTTATGTATTCATTCTTTGAATTTTCTGCAAGCCGTTCGGTCAATGTTATGTTCAATGGTCAATGTTGTTTTAATTAAAATAAAATATATTAAGACGGATAATTTCATTAATAATGATTTATTCTATAAATTCATTAATCTTTTAATTTTGAAAGAAAGTTGCTATTGAGAGTCAAATATTTTTCATATGTCTGTTTGCCTATTATTAAAGTTAATATACAGAATGACTTGTATGTAGATGTATATTTTGCTATCTCTGTATTGATGAGTGTCTTTGAAATGAGTTTTTTGATAATCATGTTATGTTGCACTCTGTTTAATGTTGACATGATTGTGATAATGGATGAATATAGTGTATGGAGATGTGCAACGTCTTTCCCTCCGGAATGCCCTGCCTTGTCATTGATTAATAAAAATACTAGCTTAATAAGAGATCGTAGGGGGGAAGTCCTGTTTCGTGGCGGAGTGGCATCATATGGAATTTGGTCACCTGTTTTTATTTTCATAATTTATTTCACGCTTCATGTAATTAATTAATTTATTTATTTATTTCTCATCTCATTATTTATTTCATCCTTCATTTAATTAATTAATTTATTTATTTCTCATCTCATTATTTATTTCATCCTTCATTTATTAATTAATTAATTTATTTATTTATTTCTCATCTCATTATTTATTTCACCCTTCGTTTAATCATTTAATTAATTAATTTATTTATTTATTTCTCATCTCATTATTTATTTCACCCTTCATTTAATCATTTAATTTAATTTATTTATTTATTTCTCATTTCATTATTTATTTCACCCTTCATTTAATTAATTAATTTATTTCTCATCTCATTATTTATTTCATCTCCTTCATTTAATTACTTTATTTATTTCTGATTCGATAATATATTTCACCCTTTCCCATTTCATAATTTATTTCACCCTTCGATTAATTAATTTATTTATTTCTCATCTTATAATTTATTTTAGGTTCAATCGCTACATATTCTTAATAATTTAATCCACTAATTTTAATTATTTATTCATCTATGTGAATGTTTATCCCTATTCATTCTCCACATCTTATAATTGATTTCACCCTTCATTTTATTTATTTATTTATTTATAAATACAAATGGCATCACCTGATCTTTTCCATCTTGCTTCACTCAAGCCTCGCGAATGAGTGCTGTTGCCTATATCTTGGGGCGGTTACTTTTGGAGGGTAAGGCGTTTTTCTAATACTTGAAACGGAGTGCAGCCGAAATTGAATGCTAATGTGATTTTATGTACTTGAATAAGTGTTATAAGAACATGAGTGCGGACATCGACTATTGATTATTGTAAAATATTGTAAGGAGAGCAAACATTGTTTATATTGTTAACTAATTGTAAAGTGTTCAAGGAGAACTAACGTTCTCAGAACAATAAATCATTTCATTCATTCATTCTCACTTGCAAACATTATCGCCTGTCTCTCCGCCTTCTCTCATAGGCCTAATGTTAATTTCCTATAGGGATTTGTATGTTAATTTCGATTCAAAAGGGGGTCCCCTTTGGAACTTTTTAGGCATTTAAAATTTTTTTTTCCAATTCTTATGAAATTTTGTATTTATTTACGAATCTATATTGTGTATAAAATGTCCAAATATGAGATTAAAATTTTGAAAAATAACCATAGTTTATTTGAAGCAGTCAACATTTAAAATGCAAGTTTGAAACTAAGGTGCTATCGGAAACTAAATATATCTCGACACAAAAAAATCTGGTGTGACCAGCACGGTGCACAACTTTCTCTTACCGAAGGGTAAGAGAAAGTTGTGTGCTGTGCGCCAGTCACACCAGATTTTTGTGTCGAGAAATATTTTTTAGAATTCAGGGGACCTCAAAACGTGTATATCCATCAAAATCTCGATATCGAATTTTTGATATGAATCCAATACTTTCTCTCTCTAAATATATTAACATATATAGAGGTAAGAGAAAGTAAAAAACCTGATGTGACAGCACATCACGAAACCTTCGAATGCTGAAAGCAAGAGCAGAAATCAGCCGCAGTAGAATTTTCTACCCATGAAGGAATTGAGCTGGTCGCAAATTTGTATAACCTTAATTCAGGACAAACAAACGCAATGATTGTGATTGGCAATTAGGAATATTTTTGCGTCCCACACCGGAAGCTCCTTACCTCGGGCTCCACATTTCAATTTCATTCAAGTAGATTAATTATTAAAATTGAGGGAATCTTTTGTTGAAATTATTAATTAAATTCCAAACAAAGATTTCCAAGAAATGTCTTTCAAGGGGGAGGGTAGGGGGGGGGAGACATTGATTCCACTAGAGAGAGTTTTTTCTTGAATGGAGAACTGCTCTCTACATACTTTATGACCTTTCCTGGAAATTCACTATTTTTTCCTTTGAACTATTATAAAGAGGTAAAATAATTCCCTCTCTCTCTCTCTCTCTCTGAATGAATGCCATTCATGACAATAGATGAATGAATGAATGAATAAAATAAATTTTATTCAATTCTATTTATTAGCGAATCAAAATAAACACCTTTTCTTGAATAATTTCACGTTTTTTTTTCACGATTAGATTATAAATGAAATGAAATTCAAAGGAGAGGAAAAAAAAGTCTTTTCTTTATAAAATTGAAAAAAATAATCACTAATTGAGATTTAAAAGAAGAAAACGACGAAATGTTAAAAAAGAAGAGTCGGTTGAGGAGAACATGGTCTAAATTCGGGCTATCATTTACATTTTTCACAATCGCTCCATATTTTATAAGGTTTTAAATCGGTGTACCATCAAAAAATACATAGAAAATTAGGAGTAGGAAGAGAGGATGTCAGCGAAACAGGATAGCCTCTATCAAAAGAAGACGTTTCGGCTTTAATTAGATAATGCCATCAACAGTTCTTATGAGAATATTGGTAATCTCAATAAATACACCATCGAGATGCAAATAGAGTTGTTATATTAGAGTGAGGTGGATAGCTGAGTAGATCTTGTAGTAAGGAAGAAAGAAAAGAGCGATTGCAGCTTTTTTTTTTTTTTGGAATGGGTGCATAAGGTCCGAAGACCTATAATGACCAATAGTCACATGCAGCCAGGAAGAAATAAAAACAAAAGGAGAAGCATAAAGGGGAAAACTCTACTGCGGGAACTGAGAAGATGCCTGTTGAGGTTAGACTTGAAAGTCTGAAGATTGTAGAAGGGAGGGGAGAAGGGGGGGATGGGGAAGATAGACGTAGGGAGCTTGTTCCAATCACGGGAGGTCATGGGGACAAAGGAAGAATGAAATTGATTTGTTCTGTTAGTCGTGATCTGAACAGCATAGGGATGCTGGGAAGATGCCTCCTCTTGTGTTCCGTGAATATGTTGCATTGGGTGGGATAATTGATTTTAATTCGGCAGAGCAAGTAAGTTTATTTCGTTTTCATTTATCGCTTCAAGCGATAAATAAACGAAATAAACTTAGCTGCAATCGCTCTTTCTTTCTTCCTTATTACAAGAGTTGTTATATATAAAAACAAACAAAATCTATATATATGTCATGAAGCAAATAGTAGAGAAATCAACGAGAATATTTTTTCAATTTAGTCCCTCTGTTGGAGTATTCGTCGTTGTTATTAGCTCAGGTGTCTTCTCTAATCTTTAGCTAGTTGGTTTTGTAGGGACCCTTGATTGTATTTGTGTTTAGGATCTAACAGAGGTAAAATGAATTTGCTTTCGTTGACTTGTTCCATGAACGATTCATATGAGATGCGGTGAGATCTGTTTGAAAGTGATTGAGTGAGGCCCAGGTTCTCAAGTGTTCTTGTGTTTGCAAAGACGTCTTTTTATGGCGGAAAGCGTGGAGTCTGATATGTTTTTGTATTTTTGAGGTTGGGTTTGAGGTGACTCTATCGGTAAACTAGTGAGTCAGGGAGGGATGTGGTTTTTCCAGGGATAGCCTGGATGTAAATGACGCATACCCTAAAGGCCAGGATGACAGGCCCCAGGCCCCGCCGCCGATCTGGATGGTGGGGGACCGGGTATATACAATTACAATTCGTATTTCTAATTGGGCTTAGGTGGGAAAGCCCCCTGGTCTCTCGTTTACTCGTAATCCAAAAAATCACGTTCATTCTCACTGATATGATTCCTTCAGGCACCGGAATTTCGGTTTTTCGATTTATAAATCACAATTCTTTTTTTTAGTATATTTCGCACATTCTTTTTTAAAGCAAATAATAAAAATAATTGATCGTAGATAATACATTAATTTATACAATTATTTTTGCTTGAATTATTTCCGAATTTTGTTATGGTTTTATTTTAAAGAAAGAAGGGGGTCTCGTAAGATTAAAAGATATTCTATAAATGTATTGTGAAGTGCACATAAAAAAAGAAGTCTTCAAGATTAATTTTTAATACAGAAGTAAGTAAATTTTCATTAAGTAATATAATTAAAATATGGAAACTAATTTTTTTTTTAGGTAAATACATTTTGGTGAGGATTGGTGGGCTATGAGGGGAGGGAGGAGGCCCAAAAATAATCTACGGTTTTTCGGATTATAAGTAAATTTCATACACAATAGTTATTAAAATAAAATGAGCTAAACTAATTCAAATTTTATTTTTTTCAGATGACTTGAATTTTCTTGACGTTCTTGTTTTCATTTTGGTTAAATACAACAAAAACAAACTTATTTAATAATACAAACGAAGGAAACAATTTGGCTTAAGAGTGTATCATTATCATCTAGTGGTATCTACTCTTCTTGTTTGGAGCTTTTAATATACACAGTAAGTAAATACAAATTAAAGGCATATTTTTGAAATTTGCTTTTTTAGAGTTAGCTACGCCATTGTTTATTTGAACTTGTGGTGAGTGATCAAATTTGATAAGAGACTCCAACTGGCGCTGGCTTGTTGGTAAACAAAAAAATTTTTCACCTCCGCAATTTTTTCAAGTTAATTAGTAATTTAAGCAAGATAATTAATTATTTTAAGGGTGAATTACTATAATTATTCCTGAAAATTATTATAGATAAAAAAAAAACAAAAAAAAAAACACGACTAGTGGAAAAAATAGGTAAGCCCAAGGAAGGACCCGCCCGCTGCTCACAATGGGCGACGAGACGGGTCATCTCCAGGGAAGCCTCTCAATAGACACTTTAAGTATACCAGAAACAATACGTGCTTCGATAAACATTGTGAATGACAGTGATAGTGATATGAGCCATGAACAGTATGCGCAAAAAAGAAAAATGGAAGAAATCGAAGAGGACAGTCGGGACTGGTCTCTGTCGTCAGAAGTGATTGCTGAAACTCCTCCGCCTGTCGCCAAGGTGAGGCATGTTATTCCTGGTTCTCCGAATAATGAATCTCCCACAGGGGAGGCTGCATCTTCGTCAGCCTTAAGTATGACTGATAGGCCACCGGTATCGGTATATTTTAACAAATGTAAAGATAATGTTTATTCACTCAAGGATAACGGCCCATATATCCTGTATGTAGATAATTTAATTGATAGTCACATCCATGCAATGAGAGTAGGGAAAATTATTAGGGATTTCGCATTTAATATTTTTTCGACCATTTCTTCAATAGAAAAAATTGGGCGTAAAAGAGTGAAACTGGTTTTAAAAAATCGTGAGGCGTCAAATGCCTTAATCAGACAGGAGTTTTGGGTAAACTCTAACCTAATTTGTTATATACCAAATTTTGTTCTATATAGGCAAGGAATAATTAGAAACGTTGATGTTAGTCTGTCGGAAGAGGAAATCGTTAAGTATGCTGACTCAGAGTTAGAAATTGTTAGGGCGAGAAGAATAACAAGAAGCAGGGCGGGGGAAGAAAGGCAACCTTTGCCTTTGGTAATTTTATCATTCAAAGGACAAACTTTACCAGCGAATATAAAAATATTTGGGGTGTGTTGCCGAGTTGAACAATATATTCAAAGACCTATTCAATGTTTTAAGTGTCTGAAATATGGACACACCAGTAGGTTCTGCAGGAACTCCAATAACGCCCTCTGCGAAAACTGCGGTGGTAACCATATAGGTGAATGTAAGGCCCCTCCCTTTTGCATTTATTGCAAAGTTAATCATAGATCAACTGACCAAAATAATTGCAAAGAATTTCAAAGGCAGATGAATATTAAACTCTTAATGTCTAGTGAAAATATTTCTTTCTCAGAGGCCCAGTATAACCTTAATAAGGTAGAGAATGAAAAGAAGGGAAAAACTTATTCACAAATAACTTCTAGGCCACCTCCTATTAATCAATTTCCTCCTCTACCCCAATATGAACTTAACCCCCAGTCTCAACCGGAGTACTTAGGGGAGGCCGCCAGAGGAACAAACAATAGTGAAAGCTATCCAAGGAAAGCTAGTAACCCAAGTGTTATTCCATCTGTTCAAAATATCTCGAATTCACTCAATATTCCACACAACCCAATTTTAAGTCAACCCGCGTACGTTCAATTTATTACAGATAAATGTAAAAATATTATCGTTTCAATTATAAACCAGATTTTATCGCTACCAGAACCCTCATCAATAATCAACGAGATATCGTCCGTATCATTTCATGAAAATTTACAAAACATTATTAAAAATTCTTTTCTTACGTCGACACATTTTAATACCTGAGAGTCTCTCAACTAGCAATTAAGGAGAAAAAAGGAGAACTCTCTCCCTCTTTCTGCTTTCTTTCCTTAGCAAACTCCTTCCCTTCCCCTTAACAATGGCTAGGAATCCTCGAAATATAAATAATAGATTTGCAATATTACAATGGAACTCTCGTTCTATTCTTTCTAATAAAGGAAGTCTGGAAATAACATTAGAGGAACTAAATATCCATGTAGCTGCAATTGCAGAAACATGGTTAAAACCTGGTTATGATTTTAAAATTAAAAATTATTCGGTGGTTAGGGCCGATAGGATCGATGGAAAAGGTGGGTGCCTAATTTTAGTAAAATCAAACCTAAATTTTGAAGAATTATATTTCCAGTCCACCTTTGACACTCAGATTTGTGGGATTAAAATTAAAATACCAAACTTCTATGACATGTCCATCTTATCAATATACTGCAAACCGGGACATAATAAGTCAAGCCTAGAGTGGTCTTCAATATTCAATCAAATTTCAGGGTTAAGCCTCTGCTTAGGAGACTTTAATTGCCATTCACCAGAGTGGGGATGCACTTACCAAGACAAACAGGGAGAGGCTCTTCTTTCGGCGACAGACCAGCAGAACTTCATAATACTCAACAATGGCTCTCCAACAAGATTCTCCTTTGACTCTTCCTCACCATCTATAGTCGACATTACATTTAGCTCTCATCAACTAGCTCCTTTGTTTGACTGGCAAGTGCTCGATGATTCATTAGGATCAGACCACTTCCCTATCATAATCTCGACAAATCTAAATTCTAACCCGTGTAGAGATAGCATGCATTTCACACCAAAATTTAAAACCTCCGAAGCAAATTGGCAACTCTTTCAAGCAATAATTATCCAACAGCTTAGGAACTCTACATATCGACCGTACTGGGAAGATAAATACAATTTTTTAATAGACATAATGGTAGATGCCGCCTCCCAATCGATGCCTAAAACAAAACCTTTCCTTGGTCGACATTCACCAAAATGTTGGTGGACGCCAGAGTGCACAGAGGCAATAAGGGAACGTAAAATAGCCCACATAGAATACAGAGCAAATCCGAACCTCGAAAGATATTTACTAGTCAAGAAATCCCAAGCAAAAGCGAAACTAATTATTAAGCAAGCTAAACGTACAACCTGGCAGAAATACTGTTCCTCAATTAACAACTCACGCAACAGTGTTAAACAAACCTGGAACAAAATTAAGAAAATATCCGGGGTTAACTTTTCAAAACAATTTATACCTAGTGACAAATTAGATGAGTTTCTGAATAAATTGGCCCCACCTACAGTCCCATTTAATCCATCTTTGCTTGACTCACTAACCCAAACTAATGGGGATATACTGGATACTCCGTTTTCCTTTTTCGAATTAGAAAAAGCGTTAACTTCTACTCCAAATTCCGCACCTGGCATTGATCAAATCCCTTATATCATGATAAAAAATCTTCCCTTCATAGCTCTGGAGTGCCTAATAGATATTTTTAACGAAATAAGGGTGAGCGATAGCGTACCCAGAGATTGGAAAAAACAGGTCATTATCCCTATCTTAAAGCCGGGAAAAAACAAAAATAGTGCCAACTCATATAGACCGATAGCATTATCTTCTTGTATATTCAAAATTTTCGAAAAAATGATAAAGTACAGGTTAGAGCATTATCTAGAGTCCAGTTATTCTTTACCAGCTACATCATTCGGCTTTAGGGCATTTTGTTCAACATATGACTGTCTGGCTATGCTCATAAGTAACATACAGGAAGCATTCGCCTCAAAAAGTTATCTTACAGCTGCCTTTGTGGATATAGAAGGGGCGTACGACAACGTGGATCTGCTCACCCTGTATAAGAAACTAATAAATCTGGGAATAGGTAATAGAACTAGTAAACTTATTATAAATTTTCTAATTGGTAGGGAAATTTATGTAAAAGATGAAAATAACTTTACACACTCCCGGATTCTTTTCAAAGGAATACCCCAAGGGTCCATATTAAGCCCCCTCTTATTTGTGTGCTACACATACGATCTAGCTAACTACATTAATTGCAACTGTAAATCATTGCAATACGCCGACGATCTGGTAGTATATTCTGCGGACAAAAACATTGAGAATGCTCTAATTAATATAGATATCTCAGTCTCATTGTTAGCAGAATACTTAAATACAAATAGCCTTTCTATATCACAGGCTAAATCATCAGTATGTGTTTTCTCTAGAAGACGCATACCAAATTGGGATCAGGTTAGGCTAGGTGGGTATGAACTTCCGGTAGTTCCAATAGTGAAATATTTAGGCCTGAACTTAGATACAAAACTGATATGGAAACCCCACATCAAATATTTAACCAACAAAAGCTCAACGTATATAAATCTCCTAAAAACGATAGCCGGGTTTTCGTGGGGTTCAGATCCTAAGACAATGCTATCTATATACAGAGCCACTCTAAGAGCTCTTCTAGACTATGGGTCATTTTTCTTCGATACAGCGTGCAATACTTCCTTACTCACTTTGGACAGATTGCAATATCAAGCGATTCGAAGCTGTATGGGTTACATTAGAACCTCGCCAGTGAATGCCATTCTGATTGAAGCAAATGAGCCCCCACTAGAGTATAGAAGAAAATTTTTGGTTAAAAAGTTCTTGATAAAAAGAAAAGCAAGGTTTTATCATCCAGTCCTTGAAGCAATAGCCTCGCTCACAGATAAGTACTATTCCACATCCTTCTGGAATAATAAAAAAATACCAGTTATGATACTAGCTTTTATCGAAATCTCAAATCTCTCTGTAGCTAAATATTCACTCCCACCAAAATTACAATTGGATCTTAGGATAATTAACACACAAATAAATGTGAGTATTAACTCGGCCTATTCTATTGACTCATCAGAATGTATCATATATAGCGACGGCTCTAAATCTTTGGATAAAGCAGGCTGTGCATATTTCGATGCAACTCATTTTGAATTTGGGCTGTTCAAGCTTCCTATCTCCTTTTCGATCCTGTCGATTGAACTAGTAGCAATTAGGGAGGCTCTGTTATACGCCTTTCATAGGAACTACAAGAGAGTAACTATTGCCACAGACTCTCAAGGGGCGCTTCAATCTATAGAAGGCGGGAAAAAAAGGCATGACATAAGAAAAATAGTTTTTCAAATCCTCGAAATAGTGCAGAAATCTTCTGCTTTGGGCAATCTTATATTATTTAAATGGGTAAAGGGGCATTCCGGAGAACAAGGAAATCACATTGCCGACTACCTTGCAAGAAGAGCATGCATAAATGGCGCTCCCCTGAATGAAGGCACTCCCTGGAGAGACTGGGTCCCTGCATTTAAAAAGAAATTTACATACAGTGGAAAAACAAGTGGACAGCTACATCTGTGTTTAAAGGATCTTTCTTGGCTAGCATCAAACCCTCTCCGGGGCCAGCATGGTTTTATAAAAACATGGACTGTAATAGATCAGCCATCACCCTTTTCAACCGTATCCGTATTAACCATACCAAAGCTCCAGCCCATCTTTTCAGGATCAAAGCCGTCTCTTCACCTAACTGTACATGCTCACCTACACCAGCTACTCCAGAGCACTACCTTTTCGAATGCAGGAACCTCATGACTCATAGACTGGGATTCAAACAGGCCATATCCCCCCATTTTAGAGACCCACCATCAATGAAAAAAATTTTAGAAAATCCAACCAAAGAAACAATAGAAGCCATCGAACAATTCTTCAAATCTGCAAACATCAACATCTAAAACCGGTTTCATTGATATTCATTTTGGTATTGTATTGATTTTTGTCTTAATATTGTATTGTTATTGTTTTCGTATTGTTTTAATATTGTATTAATATTGTTTTCGTTTTGTTTTAATATTGTATTTATATTGTTTTCGTTTTGTTTTAATATTGTATTTATATTGTTTTTGTTTTGTTTTTTATATTGTATTTATTGTTTTTATATTGTATTTACATGGTTTTATATTGTATTTAAATTGTTTTGTAAAATGTTATATATTGTATATTATGGGGATGGCCTTTGGCACCCGGCTTAATAAAAAAAAAAAAAAAAAAAATTTGATAATTTTTTCTGCATTTTTATATTGCATTTCTTACAACCGCGAACTCATTTTTACTTTTTTTAAAATGAATTTTTCTTTTTTTTTTTTTATAATATATTTTATAAAGTGAAGTGCAAATAAAAAAAAAGAAGTATTAAGAAGATTAATTTTGAAAGCAGCAAAATTTCAAAAGTAAGTAAATTTTCATTAAGTGATAAAATCAAAATATGAAAACTAATATATATATATATATATTTTTTTTTTTTTTTAGGTTAAGGTGAAGTTAGCTGGGCAGTAAGGGTATCATTATCATCTATTGGTATCTATTCATCGAATTTTGGGGTATTGGAGATTTTGATATAGGGGAAAGTACATGCAAGACATGTATTTTTTTTTTTTTTAATAAATTCAATCATAACTACGCTTATCACTTTGCTGATTGCTGATGATCAGTGAACTTTGAAAGTATCTCCCTCTCTATATCTCTTTACTTGTCATTTGATAGCAAAAACTTGAATCTACGATAATATAGCTATTTATAAATTAAAAAAAAAAAAAACATTCAAGTCACTCTGAATGTGGACCACGGTACACTCGGCGTTTCAATATTATCTATGGCGCTACAAGCGCCTGAGAGTGGATCCATGAGCTTAGGCAGCCAAGGCTAGTTGGACCTGCTGCCAAATGCTTTATTTATTTTAAAAATATTGGTTTGATTAACTAAGCAACGTGTATTTTTATTAAAAAGTAATAACTTAGATCTCTTCTCCTGTGAAATTTCATTTTTGGACTTAAGTTTTGAACTTGGTTCTAAGTGAAGTAAGAGAAATGTATTTTTCCTGTGAGACACCGTGTTTAAATGCCCTCTTAACAAATAGTGATTTGGAAAATTAGAAATTTCTTTTGGAAAGTTGTAAAGGGGCTGAGCGGTGGCTAGATCGGAGAGATAATACCTTCGTTTTTGTTTACTGGAAATTAGGCAACCCAAATAGCCAACACACTAATGAATTAATTATCCTGCCTGAAAACACTTGGCCATTTGGTTGCCTAATTTCCAGCAAGCAGAACCAACGATCTCTAAGGAGGGGAAAAAAATCTGGTGTGACTGGTCGTACAGCACACAACTTTCGATTACCGACATATATTTAGTTTCCGTCAGGACGGCACATTTAAATTCAAGATGTAAAATTTCTAAACAGAAAAATATTTTGTTACCATGGCAACCATTTCTGCTATCTTTCCTATGAAGTATAAGAGTAAAGTGTGCTTCAAAAGATTTCAAGGGCAAAATGAGAATATACATTTTAAAGAGCATCTAAAAAATAATTGATTTTTGAATTTTAATCAAAATCTTTGGAGCGAATTTTGAGAAAATCGAAAAAAACTGAAAAAGTGCATCAGTAAAGTACTAGTACTCTTTGGTCGATTTTGTTCAAAAACTTCGTGTTACGTCCCAGAGGGGTGGCTAACTTAAATATAAAATTTCAACCACCTAGTTCTTTTTACAAATGTAGATTTTATAGCTGGATAATCGTTAATAGGTAAATAAAAGAATAGCAGCTAAGTATTATTTCATTTATTGACCCACTAGGCTGACGTTTCGGTCTTGGTCAAGACCATCCTCAGAGCTTGCGGGTTGTCAATATAGGCATACAAACAATAACACAATAATCTATTCCATAAACATTCGGTTACAGATATTTAAAAATTGGTATGTAAAATGATTGAGTTATAATTTTAAAAAATACAAAAATTAACAATATAAGCCAATTAGCCAATATAAGCCAATTGGCTTATATTGTTAATTTTTGTATTTTTTAAAATTATAACTCAATCATTTTACATACCAATTTTTAAATATCTGTAACCGAATGTTCATGGAATATATGATTGTGTTATTGTTTGTATGCCTATATTGACAACCCGCAAGCTCTGAGGATGGTCTTGACCAAGACCGAAACGTCAGCCTAATGGGTCAATAAATGAAATAAAACTTAGCTGCTATTCTTTTATTTACCTATTAACTAGTTCTTTTTGTTCTTGAGTTATTTTGCTCAAAGACACACACACACACCCCACACACAGACAGACCATGTCGCGAAAACCACTTTTTTGGAGACCTCAAAACGTGTATATCCATCAAAATATCGACATCGAATTTTTGACATGAATCCAATACTTTCTCTCTCTATATATTAACATATATATAGAGGTAAGAGAAAGTAAAAAGCCATCTACCAATTTGACAATATTTGATTTCTCTTGATGATGTATAAGAAAGAATAATTGGCAATTATTTTCCATAATAATTTTAAAATTCAGCCTGTGAACGACTCGAATATCTAACAAATTTTAATGAGAAAACAAAAACAAAATTGGTTTAGTTTTCTTTGCTCTCTGCCCAAAGTGGGCTAATTAAAGGCAAAGGATAATTATAGGATCCATTGGAGAAAGAAAGTCTGAAAATGAAATCCCCAATTAAAAGAGAGGATTGTATAAGGCAGAGGAGGAACTTTAATGGTAAAGCTTAATGTTTTGCTGGCTTCTTTAACATGTGTCGATAACACCCCCCCCCCCACAACTTGTCGAAATCAATATTTTATTAACTTTTGATTGGTAATCACTAAACTTTTAAGAAGAAGCAGCAATGTTTAATGAATATCGAAACGATTCGGGACAAGTCAATTCTCCCTTCATCAAAAAGAAGATGAAGCGATTCTGTCGAAGCGATGGATATACGCTTTATTAATTATTCCTTCTCTAATTTTGACGTCATTGTGGGAAATTCTTTTTTTTACGATCCAGCTGGAAAAGGAGAGGATGCACATGATTTTTTTTTTTTGTTTTTATTGAAGTACGAAAATTCGGAAATTATTTAAAAGTTAGAAAGTCATTCCACTTGAGGGAAAAAATCGCTAAACTTGAAATTTTTTTCACGATTTAATAGCAAAATTAAGATTCTTGTATTTTTTTTTCTTTTGATCAAATTTTGGCTTTTTTCAATTTAGTTTTTTCTCCACTCCATTTCTGGATCCACCTTTGTTACTTTCCATTGCATTTACAAAGAAAATTTTGTCCCTTGAATTGCAAAAAAATCATTAAAAATGATCGATTTTTCTTTTATTTTCGTAATTTTTTCACTGATCTACTACATATTCCAGCTAACAGATCCTCCTAATTCTTCCTTAAACATCCCTCAACAACAAAAAAAATATATATAAGATAAAGCGGGTGAAGCGTGAGCGATTCCGAACCCCCCGCAAGAAGATGTAAGATTCACAGCTCGACGCTGCACAGCTGATCGAATTCGCAAATATGCGGTTATAATTATCTTGTCCTTCAATATTTGCGAATTTGACCAACTGTGTAGCGTGGACCTGTGAATCTTACATCTTCTTGCGAGGAGTTCGGAATCGCTCACGCTTCACCCGCTTTATCTTATATATTATATATTTTTTTTTGTTGTTGAGGGATGAGGGAGGTCTGTTAGCTGGAATATGTAGAGAAGCAGTGAAAAAAACAGAAAAAATCAATCATTTTTAAACATTTTTTACAATTGAAGGGACAAAATAGTCATTTATTTATATCATTTGGTGTCAAAATGATTTAAATAAATATTCATTGGTCTGGCTGAGATCCGAACCCGCGCCCCTTGTCTTTAAGACTATCAATATTGACATTTGTCAACACCACGGCCACGGGAGAGGCAGGGGATCTTTTGAACCTATTAATATTTAAATTAAAAAAAAAAAAATTATGTCAACTTTGATTTGATCGCCGTTTAATTAACCGTAAGATTAAATGCCAACAGCCAACAAATAATTTCTTGATCATTAATTTAAAAGTAAAAAAATCACCTTGAATTTGTAAAATAAAAACTTTCTATATTTAGTTTTGAATTAATAATAAATAATTTCATATTTTTATTCGAGTTTTGAACCCGGAACCTGGCGGCCTTCAATTCCTTATAAGAAATTTCTTTTTTTTTGTTTTCTTTAATACCCCTGTGCATAGAGAGAGAAAAAAAATTAAATTTATTACCAACTACATACACCCTACTAACCTTGTACCAGTATATGATCATTTGTTTACAAACCAGAGAGTGAGGTCATCGAACTGATGCTGCGTCGACAAGTGTCATCTTAAATGGAGCCGGGAGGGAGTGCAGAAGAGAGAGAGGGGTTTATTTATAAATACCCTCCAGGAAATGAAATGGATGCGAGGGGGTGTGGAGGGGGGATAGGTGCACACTGAATACATACAAATAACTTGGCTTTCTTTTAAATATAATGCAAAGTTGAGTGGACGATAATTTTTTGAAGCAGGAAGGCTACCTACTTATTTTATTTATAAAACAAGATAAAAATTAAATATAGATAAATAAAAAATAAATAAGTAAACCTAATGAGGAAGTATCTTATCATTTGGACATTAATGCTAAGGATGAGATTAAAATAAATAATTTTACTTTCTCTTCTATATTTAATATATATAGAAAGAAAGTATTGGATTCATGTCAAAAATTCGATGTCGAGATTTTGATTAATATACACGTTTGGGCCCCTGAATCAAAAAAAGTGGTTGTCTGTCTGTGAACAAAATATCTCAAGAACGAAAAGATCTAGGAGGTTAAAATTTTATATTTAAGTTAGGCACCCCCCTGGCATGTGGCACGAAGCTTTTGAACAAAATCGGCCAAAGAGTACTAGTACTTTACTGATGCACTTTTTCAGTTTTTTTCGATTTTCTCAAAATTTTTAGAGAAAATTTGATTAAAATTCAAAAATCAATTATTTTTTTAGATGTTCTTTAAAATGTATATTCTTATTTTGCCCTGAAAATTGTTTGAAGCACACATTACTCTTGTGCTTCATATGAAAGAGGAGAAATGGTTGCCATGGTAACTAAATATAAAAATTTTCCCATTTTACATCTTGAATTTTAATATATCGGTGGAAACTAAATATATCTCGACACAAAAAATCTGGTGTGACAAGCACAGAACACAACTTTCGATTACCGAAGGTAAGAGAAAGTTGTGTGCTGTGCGCCAGTCACACCATATTTTTTTTAATTCATTGGCCCACTTGAAGCGCTAAATAGGTTTCGTTCTATAAGAACATCTATCTTCATGGCCTGCAATAATATGTAAATTTACAATTTTTGCTCATATTAAGGAATATGAATATTTTATCATATTAAGGATTTTATCGTATTAAGAAAAAAAATTTTGAAAAATTATTTCGGCACTTTTTACTTTTTTTTGGTAGGTTTTTTTTCTGGTCGCCTCAATTCAAGAATAGCCATTATGTTTTTTTGGAAAAGCTATTCTCGTTTATTTCCGGCCTCACATTGACGTTTCATTCGCGGAAGGAGTCATCCTCAGACCAAAGAGGCTTGTCATATTTCTTAGGATTTTGGATTTAATATAGAATAATGTTAAATGAAATTCTATGCTGGTCTCCGCTATGAAAACATTCTATTGGTGGGCCAAAAGTCCTCGGAAATCGACTTTCTGGTTATTGATGTTCTACCCTTTGCCTCGAACAAAATCCCAAGTTCGATTCCCGGGTGCCATGCGACTTTTTTATTTATAAATACTTTTTTTTGGATTAATGCGAAATAAAAAAAAAAGTTGCAAGGTAAGGGAGGGGAATGACTGACTGACTGACGTGTCTTGTTCTCTTTCTCCTCCGGGAACCTGCTAGTTAAGTTACTCTCTTTGTCTTTCTGACTCATCCCGGTTTTCTTCTCCCTCCCTGGTCATTGGCCCTATGGACTAAGGCACAGGCCTAATTAACGCACACACTCCTTTTGTATTCCGTCTTTTGCTTATCAACAAACAACAATAAGAGCAATGACATGAAACAACAACACGTGCTTTTCGACTATCTTCCATCTCTCTCTCTCTATGAGAATAATTAATTATCGTATTTAATCGAAAAGGCGACATCATCTTCTATAACTCTCTATAATATTCCCAAGATACCGATGGCTACCGGTGATCGTTTGACGTCCATTAGGATTCATAAAAAAAAAAAAAATTGGCAGGTGATATGAGGAAGGTTCTCTTCTTTTTTTTCTCTCTCTTCAAAGGTTCTCTGAATCTCTAACTCCAAGTTGTTTGGTTCGTTGACTCCTTCCTTTCATGTCTGGGCAAGTGGGTATCTCGCATGATTCAATTAGATCCAATCATTTTGGGAGTTGATAGGCTTAACGACTCTTTGAAATGGCCATTTATCTTATTCTATCAATATTTGGAAGAATTCTTAACAGGGAGTGACGTATTTGGAGTCCTTTTTTGTAAGCGGCTTGCAGCTTTTCTTGCGAAATAATTCGTCAGCAATAGAATTCAAATTCTTATTTAAATCAAAAATAAAAAATTTTTTTCAAGCCATTTGGGCTGTTGAGGCCTTAATATTATATATACAAATACATCAATGCCCATTTGCACCAAAACAACTTAAGCTCGCCTTGACCCTTCAATAACCTAAAAAGCGAAATGTGGCAATTTTCCTTTACAACTATATATAAAGTTATATAGAATATATATATTTTTTTGAAATAAATATTTATTATTGTTATTATACAAATCGAAGATCTTAAGACCCGATTTCCTGATTTAAAATTCAATTTTAAGATGTAAGACGAGCTTAAAATATAAGATGTGTTGGTGCAAACGGGCATAAAAAACTCCTAATGGCTTCAGTAGCCGAAAGGACAAATTAAAAAAATTCCTTTCTTAACATTTCATTATTTCAGCGGTTTTTGATTCCGCAATTACCTTATTTCAAATTTCCACCTTTTATTTTATTTCTTTGAATATCCAATTGTGCGTTATTATTTCAAACTTGTCCTTTTGATAGCGCATTTATCATACGATTATCAAACGTATGACGATATAATTAAAACATTTTAAGAATAAACTCGTCGATTATCAATGGAAGAAAGGAAATGATTCAAGCACACAAAGGAAATAGATGTTTTATTTTTAAATCTCATTCAATTAAATAGGATTTTTTAAAAGAGAGAGATGGGCCTCGGATTACGTTTACACTTGATGTTAATAATCAGATTACAGGAAGTTAATCCGTTTGTGTAAAGAAATTCTCAATACTTTTTAGCTTTTAATCGCTAAGAATGAGAAAATCTCTTAAAAAGGAGGAAATTTAATAGAATCCTTAAATAACCTATCAACTTCCGGGTGATATTTCAGAATGAAATTTAATATACTAGGAGAAAAAGAGAGAGAAGTAGGCTCAAGTTTCTATTAAGGAATTCAAATTTTTTTAATGAAAATGCATAGAGACAGTATTTTTTTCGTTTAAGGACTTTTCAGGCAAAGGAAGCCATTTAGACCCCGTCTCTATTTATTTCAATTGATTGGTAGCCAATTCAATTGATACCTCTGACCCCAAGCACAAAAGGCAACAACTCTACCACCTGTGCTATGGCCCATGAGCGTTGACAGTTCTTCTATTAAAATCCCATCCAACTATCTAAAGCTATATACAGATTACATCCAGCTTCAAAAGTCTATCTTGTTAGATGAGGAGGGATTTCGTTTTTGACCTGCTAGGACTGCAAGTTTGTTACCAGTCAAAATATGTTTTTCGCAAATTCCTCTTCTTGGTCAAATTCAATCAAGCCTTTTGAAAATCTACAGTCACAAACTGTTTAGTAATTTTTTACAAGAAGAACCCATCATACCTTAAGACGGGATTCTCGATCCTCAGTTCAAGAAACGAATGCTTTAACTCTGAGAATCGTCCTTGAAATATGATTCAAAGCTTGGGCATTAGCTTCTGTTACCAAAGGTCCTGGATTCGCATCCAGAACCAGGCGAGAAATTTATTTCAATCGAATTAGATTTCAATCAATTGAAAGGAACGCAGTTCAATTGGCCTAAAAAGACAAACAAATTTAAAAAAAAAACTCTGAGAATCATTTGTTATCCAATTAGGCGTATGGCGGATGAGTGGAAATTAAAAAAAAAAAAGAATTATTATTTATTTAATAATTTCATGGAATGGAAAAGAGCAAGTACAGGTGCATGCAAATAAAGAGAGCCTTTGGATGCCAAATGCCGAAAAGGAGAAGTTTCAGACAAAATTTTATGTGTCCATCCTCAGTCCTTGCAGGCATATAAACTAATTAGGCACAAAGTTGTCATTGTTGTTGCTGCACAAATTCGTTATAAAAAAATATACATGTGCACAAATTCGTGCCGCAACAATGACAATTTTGTGCCTAATTAGTTTATAAGCCAACGAGGTCTGAGGATGGACAAATAAAATTTTGTCCGAAACGTCTCCCTTTCAGCATTCGGCATCCAAAGGCTCTCTTTATTTGCGGCACCTGTACTTGCTCTTTTCCATTCCATAACATCAACAGCAACTTTTCTTCAACTTACAATTGTTAGATTTAATAATTTCACTCTAATAGCTAAAGTTTCGGTTCCAGAGTTAGCATTATCAGAGCTGAGGCTGTGTCATACTGTTATATAATATTATTACAATTGGTATAGTAATTTTGAACTTGAGGCTATTCTGAACTGCCATGAATCGCTTGTATTATTACAATTGGTATTTGAACCTGAAGCTTTTCTGAATACCACCCTTCTTTTCCAGAAGAAATTGTCTTTTTTGCTCTGGGTATATTCTCAGGATGATACTTTTGGAATTGATGAATAAATCGAACTCGATTTGTATTATCCCGCTTAGTCCCTTGACTCCGATATTTTTCGGAATAAGCACTAATGAAATTCACACATAATGTCCTTCCTTCCTGGATGCAATGAACATATTTATTTGTTTAATGACCCTTATTTTGGTGCTCAGCAAAATTTTCTTATCATTTCAATGTACGTACTGAGAAACATCTGCGGAGAATTTTTTTTTTTTTGATTATAGACATGTCTTAGAATTTTTTTTTCCTTTAGCTCTTGCAAAAAAAGGAAAAGAAAGTAGCGTCTGCCTATCTCTCTTAAAGAGAGAAGATTTATTATTATTATTATATTTTATTTATAACGTAACTAACATATCACGCTCTGATCACATTGCTATTATAAATATTAAAATTTCAATTTGAAACAAGTTGGCCCTGATGGATTGATTATATAACGATTTTTGATTACGTTTTTATGTTAATTAAACAAAAATTAATTCCATTTTTTTTTTAAAGACGTTCCGTTCACTTCCTTAAAGAAATTTCTCTCTAGTGGGAAAGTTGGTTGGTCCTTTGATCGATTTTTATTGCAAAATTTGCACACACATGTCGAAAGAATGAAAGAAAGAGAGAGAGAGAGAGAGGGTGTTGTTAAGGCCAAGGCCCCTGCCTGAGGGCGGATCGGCCTTGGCCTCAGCTCCATACATCCTCCACACCTCCCTCTTTCTTACACCATTATATTTTAGGTCAGATGAGATGTCAAATTTCCCATCAGGAAAAAGAGATTATTACATTAACTTATTATGTTTTTATGCTACAGGTATTTCATGTCTTAGGCCTATTAATAAAAAATCTGGTGTGACTGGCGCACAGCACACAACTTTCTCTTACTTTCGGTAATCGAAAGTTGTGTTCTGTTAATTCATTTTAATATTTTCTTGCCTCAAATAGCTATTCTGTAAACAAAAACTTTAAAGCCAAACCTTAACATTTAGTAAATAGTGTTAAAAATTAATGTCATGTCTAGGGGGTCCCTTTAACATTTTAACGTCGTATTTAAAATAAAAATGACGCCCTTAACCTAAAAAGTAAGGTTATGATTTTGATAGCTTTGAAATAAAAGCAACATGTTAACGTCGCTGTTAAAACTTTGTTTAGAGAATATCATTTTTTAAAGGGGGTTCAGGAGCGACATTAAAAATAACTAGACTATTACAAGGAATTTTTCAATGCGGTTTTTTTTTTTAATGAATTAAATTCATAAGAGATTATTGGGACATCGAGCTATAATTTTTTTAATGACTTATTAAAGAATTATTGTAATTAATTTTTTTGTTATCAAGCAAATACAAAAAACAATCTGTCCCAATAATCTTTAATTTTTTTTAAATTTAAAAATGAATTTATTGTTATTATTAATCACATATTAATTAAGAAATTTTTAAAATAAGCTTAGATGATTTATTTCAAAATAAACCCAATAGATGGCAGGCTAGTCTAACAGGTGATCCCCTAATAGCGTATATCTTGCCTATATTTATATATTTTTATGCTTTTATAAAAGATACATAATATATAATAACATTTATAAAGTATTTATTGTTAAAAGATCAATGAAAATCAACCAAATGCATTAAATATTATTAGCTACCATTCTGACATCTCTTGGCAAATTTTCGAATTACTTGATTTTTTGGGCATACTTTTATGACACACAACGCCCTCTTTTGAGAAAAACATGCGTAACCACTTCGCTCTCGTTCCCCCTTAAGAGAATATTTCTCATATTTCATTTAAAATGGAAATTTTCGATAGTCCAAATTTTATATGAAATATTTTATTTTTTTTCCTCAGAAAAATCACATTTCATTTCGCAAATTAATGTTTAAATTTTTCTTTTTGCATTTTGCATTTCCGCATGAATTATTCCATTACTAATGAGATGATTTACTTTTGTAATGCCTTATCTATTAATAACGAATCGATTATTAAATTGATGATGATATATGAAAATAAGTGATTAGGGAAATGATGATAAGAAACAACAAACTTTGTTTATCAGTCTTTTTTTTTTATTATCACTAGTGATAATTTATCGACTGGTGGCCTTCACTTTTAGCCACCTGAGGTCACCCATCCAACATGGCCATGGTTTTATCTCTTCGCTAATGAATTCATATAACAAGTAAAAAAATTCCACGTCAGACTAAAATATTAATAAATTAAATAAATTTATGATTAAAAGAAACTGGGATAATATTTATTTATTTATTTTTTTAATTGAATTACACAAAAATTTTTAATTGATATGTGAAGAAAAGTATAGCGGCTAGATAATATTTCATTTATTACGCCCTCTATGCTGACGTTTCGATCTTAGGCAAGACCTTCTTCAGAGCTTGCGGGCTGGCCAAGACCGAAACGTCAGCCTGAATGAAATATTATCTAGCCTCTATTCTTTTCTTCACAAATCAATGATTATCCAGCTATAAAATAAAAAAATATTCATCAACAAATTTAATTGGAAATTTTAAAAAAGCTATTGCCATTTGTTGCAAATAAAAAATCGCCTACCCCCCTCCCTTCACGCATTTGCTAACATGAATACACTACAATGGAATGCCCCAATAAAAGAATTTCATTTAATTATCAACATTCACTCTCATCGTCATCAGGGCTTCTATTGTAGGTTTTTTTTTTTTTTAAACATTCACACTTTTTTCTCATTCACACTCACACTCACACACACATTCATTCACACAGTCTTTTCGGCAACTTAGGCCATATAAGACTTTGACGATAACCGTTGTATTGAATATATCTTATTGTGGGTTCAGGCATTTCTATTTAAGCCATCTGGTATCCAAATGGCTTAAATAAAATCATAGGTCTGTTTTTTTTTTTTTTTTTTTTTTTTTTTATAATACATAAATAAAAAATCTGGTGTGACTGGCGCACAGCACACAACTTTCTCTTACCTTCGGTAATCAAAAGTTGTGTTCTGTGCTTGTCACACCAGATTTTTCGTGTCGACATATATTTAGTTTCTGACAGTACGGTACATTCGAATTTCAAGATGTAAAATTTATAAGCATGGCAAAATATTTATATTTTGTTACCATGGCAACCATTTCTCCTATCTTTTCTATGGAGAACAAGAGTAAAGTGGTCTTCAGAAGATTTCAATGACAAAATAAGAATATACATTTTAAAGAGCATCTAAAAAATAATTGATTTTTGAATTAAAAAAAAATCGTTCGAGCAAATTTTGAGAAAATCGAAAAAACTGGAAAAGTACATCAGTAAAGTACTAGTACTCTTTGGTCGATTTTGTTCAAAAGCTTCGTGCCACGTCCGAGGGGTAGGGCTGGACGGTAAACCGGTTTACCGGTAAAAACCGGTAAAAATTTTTTACCGAAAATGCGGTAACGAACCTGTAATTCGGTAAAAACCGGTTTTTTTTCGAAAGCCGGTAAAAACCTATTTTTTCGGGCGGTAAAAAATTTTGGTTAGGCGAGAAAAAAAATGTTCCGCGGCGGCAAATTTCTGTTCCGCGGGCGGCAAAAAATTGGCGTCTCTAAAAAAAAAAGGTAAAATATTTTTCCGACCGGGGAAAAATTTTGGTTCCTCGAAAAAAAAAAAAAAAAAAATGTTTCGGCAAAAATTGGCGTTTCTAAAAAAAAAAGGTAAAATATTTTTCCGGGCGGAGAAAAATTTTGGCCCCGCGAAAAAAAAATGTTTCGGCAAAAAATTGGGGTCTCTTAAAAAAAAGGTAAAATATTTTTCCGGCCGTGGAAAAATTTAGGTTCCGCGAAAAAAAAATTTTTAGGCGAAAAATTGGCGTCTCTAAAAAAAAGGTAAAATATTTTTTCGGCCGGGGAAAAATTTTGGTTCCGCAAAAAAAAAAAACATGTTCCACGGCGGCAAACTTTGGTTCCGCGGGCGGTAAAAAATTTTTACCGACTTTCGAGAAAAACCGTTTTTTTTTTCATTATCGAGGTCGGTAATGAAAATCCATTACCGTCCAGCCCTACCGAGGGGGGGTGCCTAACTTAAATATAAAATTTCAGCCTCCTAGCTCTTTCCGTTCTTGAGATATTTTGTTCACAGACACACATACACACACAGACACAGATAGACCATGTCGTGAAAACCACTTTTTTGGATTCAGGGGGCCTCAAAACGTGAAGATCCATCAAAATCTCGACATCGAATTTTTGACATGAATCCAATACTTTCTCTCTCTATATATATTAACATATATATAGAGGTAAGAGAAAGTAAAAAAAAAATCCAATTATATTTGAAAATTCTACGCCATTCGTAGTTTTTTTTCTTATTCTTTCTATTCTAATCTAAAAATACACTTGGTGCATTGACACCATAAACAGAGGCCTTGATGCATTTAAGATACAAAAATACGAATCTATTGCAAAACATATTAGAAAAAAATCCTCGTATACGAAGTAGAAAAAGCATTGCCATCTCTAACTCAAGAATTTAATGATTTAGACCTCAATATTTTTGGAATTATGTCTGTGTGTAGATAAGCATTGCAAAATGCGATTCGAGTAGTAAACATACATCTCTACTTTAATATATAGATAATTAAGCCGATGCAACATATCCCCCCCCCCCCTCTCTCATTTTTTTTTATCAATTTCCCTCTTATCATTAAATCGATGTGTTGATTTATTATCTCTGACTGCTTTTGTTAACTATCGTCGGATAGACAAGGTAAATAAAGTTCGCATAGGGTGTATGTACCGTTTAGGCCTAAAGGGAAAAGTGGAGTCATTGACCCTCCATTTCTCCCTCTACCATCACCGAAAAGTATTGATCACCTCATAAATAAATATTACACTGTTCTCTTCCAATCGATTAGAAAGAAAGAAAATTTTTGCTTATTTGAATTTTAAAGTCATAGAGTTTAGAGAGATTCGTTTTTTTTTATTTTTTTTTTTTGCCTGGCGTCAAAAAAATTAATAACTACGCATGCGTAATCCCTTATAGAGCATTTTATCATTTAGTAAGTTGGGTTGCCTATCTTTTTAGGCAAACCAAAGTCAAGAATTCTACAAAATATACGTAGATAGGCCTATACATCGTAGATAGACATAAGTATCTCGGCTCTGTTGGAGTGGCCAAAAAACTCTCGAAATCTATACTTATTGTATTAATGAATATGAGAGGTTCAAAGCAAAGGTGGACCAGGTCCAAAAGTAAACAATTTTTTTATTTATTCCTTTTTGGATCGTAAATTATGGTAGTTATTCGGTGTAACAATGAACCATGCCCGAATTTCAATACTAATCCTCCAGAGTGCAGCAGTTCCTTAATGCAAAAAAAAATCTGAATATAAAATTTAAAATGTGTACTTTAAGAGCGTATGCATATATTCCGGTGTCCGTTTGTCTGTCTGTCCGTGCGCATAAAAATTACGGCCTGAACTAAAGGTCGTAAAAATATAATTATATAATAATTACATATACGAATTCAAGATAAAAAACTGATTCAGAAGAAAAATATGTTTTGGTTCCTAGTACTTCCGGTTTTTGAGTTATTAATTCTTAAGGTGCGTACACATCTGCGCTCTGCTCCGCTCGCGAGCACCATGTTCGTTAGATTAGTACGGGTTTGAGCAGCTGTACGCACCTTTAAAGTTACGATTTCTCCCAGATGGCTTAAATAAAAATGCCTGGTCCCTAATATATATAAATTCATAAATAACGGTTATCGTAAATGTCTTATATGGCCTGAGCTGCCGAAAAGACAATGTGAATGTGTGTGTGAGTGTGAGTGTGAATGAGAAAAAAGTGTGAATGTTTTTTAAAAAGTAAAAATTTTTACTTTCTCTTACCTCTATATATACGTTAATATGTATAGAGAGAGAAAGTATTGGATTCATGTCAAAAATTCGATGTCGAGATTTTGATGGATATACACGTTTTGAGGTCCCCTGAATCCAAAAAAGTGGTTTTCGTGATATGGTCTGTTTGTCTGTGAACAAAATATCTCACGAACGAAAAGAGCTAGGAGGTTGAAATTTTATATTTAAGTTAGGCACCTACCCGAGGCGTGAAAATAAGCTTTTAATCAAAATCTGTCATAGGGTACTAGTACTTTACTGATGTAATTTTTCAGTTTTTTTCAGTTTTTATTTGATTTTCTCAAAATTCGCTCCAACGATTTTGATTAAAATTCAAAAATCAATTATTTTTTAGATTCTCATTTTGCCATGAAAATTGTTTGAAGCACACTTTACTCTTGTGCTTCATAGGAAAGATAGGAGAAATGGTTGCGAAGGCCTCCCTCCTGTGTAGATACGGAGCCCGCCGAAGGCGTGTGATGCGCATGGCAATAAATAAAGGACCCCCCCCCCTTCCGCTCTTTCTCCGCCCCGGATTAGTTACGAAAATTCAGAAAATTAAAAATCCAGTGAATTTCTCTCTCTCTCTAGGTGAAAATGAGTTGGAAAGGGAAATAACTCTTTGTTCTTTTGCCTTCCTCTGATTCTAATCTTGATTATTTATTAAACTTACATATTTCGCCGAGATAAGAATGAAAGATGAAAGACGTTTGCTTACCTGGAAAAAAAAGAAAAGAAAAAATAAAATTAAAATTGATTTTTAATAAATATTTCAGTAGAGGAAATATAAAAATTAATTTGCTTTTATGCTGGATCATAAAATTAAGTCAAAGAATATGGATGGAGAATGGATTAAGCTTAAATTGCTCATTCAAGTTGATACGAAATACTAAATACTAGCTGCGCAGCCCGCCGTCGCCGGGCTCTTCACCTAGCCAGTGAGGCTTCGTCCCCTGGACTCTCGCCCTTCTTTAGTCAAATGACGCCCAGCGCTCAGTTGTTCCAAATCCCGAAAACGTGCTTAAACGTTATTTAATCTCTCTGAAATTCAGTATACAAGGGTTTTTGAGGGTTCGAATTTGAAAAAAAGAAAAAAAATATGGCGGAACCAATATAGGAGACTAAAAAAATTGGCATTGTTCGGTTCCAAGGTCGCCGATCCCGAATTTTAAATAAATTGATAAGAAAATATTTTTTTTTTAAATTAGTATTTATCTGCATCTTAAGCCATATTGACTCGAAATGTTACACATTTTCAATACGATACATTTTTGGGGTCCAGGCGCATTTATTTATGTCAAAATAATTTAAAACATCAGGCACTTGTGACGCCGAATGTACAAATCTTTGAATTTCAAATTAATTGAATAAAAATAATTGTTTTCGGGTGAATTTTGGTTTATTTGTATAACATGCAACGTTTCGGCCACTCAAAGCGACCTTCATAAGACACTTTGTTTGTATCTGAATATGTTGCTGAAGAAGGCCGCAAAATAAGTGGCCGAAACGTTGCATGTTATACAAATAAACCACATTTCACCCGAAAACAATTATTTTTATTATGTCATATAGGCCTACTTTCAAATAATTGAAAAAAAAAAAAAAAAAACTGGGAAGGTGATCAGATATAAGAAAGACGGAAGATGGAAATTTTAAAATTTTATTATAATATTTAAATGAGAAATGAAGCTGGTGACGAGCACCTCTAGGCTGCCAATTACTCTACCAGAAAATAGAATTTTCATTTTATTAAAATTATTATAATTATAATCTGGAGTAATCTGGTTAACTTTTTGGTCCCCACCCACTAAAACAAGAATTCTCTCTCACTTTATAGGTTGGGCCGAATTTACTCAATCTCTCTCTAATTCAGAATCGCGGTCAAAAGCTGCTCAAGCAATTTGGAATTATTTATTGAGAGACCTTTATACTAGGCTACGCACTTACTCTCTATATGTTGTCAAATGTCAAACTCTCTCTCTCTCTCTCTCTCTCTTTCGGCTTTTAAATAAATTACAACTTTAATTATTAATTCTAGAGAAAAGTGTCCAAATTCGGACCCCCATTTTGTTTTTATAGTATAAATTATATAAATTATTGAAAAAACCTGTATTAAAGCTATGTAATATTTACTTTACTATGAGATGTACTATTGGTAATTTATTTATGGAAAATATATATGTATAAATTGCAGAAGTAACAATTTTTTTTTAACCTTACACTTTGGTGATTTTCAAAAAGGTTGCCTAAACTGGGCCCCCGCGTAAAATGACCAAAAACTTAATTTACTGAATTAGGAAAGGGAATAAATCTGAAAAACAATTATAGAACGGTTTGACAAAAAATATATTTTTTTATTTTAACATTTTTTAATGTAAAAATTGAAAATGTGATTGACAAAATAAAATAAAAATAAATGTGAAAATTGAAAAAAAAAAAAAAAAAAAAAAAAAAAATGTTGAAAATGTGAAAAGTCAAGGTAAATACTTCAACATTGGGTTTTATAAGGGGTTTATAAGGGGTAGAAGTTTACATAAAACATCACACATTATGTAGGGGTCCAGTTTAGGCAACTGTTGGGGGTCCGTTTTAGGCACCTCACTTCTGCATTTTCAAAACGCCATATTTGATAAAAAAACATCACATTGGAAATAATTACACGGTCAAATGATTCCTTCAACATTACCATTTAAGAATATATAAGGGTTGAAAGGCTTACCTGTGACTTATCGCGTCCAATCCAAAAAAACTGAGCACTCACAAAAACTTTTAACTTTGCAAAAACACGTGATGGCTAACTGTCAAGTAAACAACTAGAGCAGGTGACGTTAGGGCACTTCTACTTTGTGGTGGAATCTTGCACTAGTATTTACACTGTCTTTCGCCAAGTTTCAGCAATAATCAGAGACAATAACCATGGGGGTCCACATTAGGGCAGGGGTCCGTATTTGGGCTCTTTCCTCTAATAATAAATCCAATTATCTTTCTAATGACCTTAAAAATGATTTCTTAAGGTCTTTTGGGCATCTTAGGCCATAGACTTAGGGGATATTTTGACCTGTTTTCGTCTTTTCCTTTCTGTCCATTATTTGTCCTTAGAATCCCTTTTACTAATAAGGCGAGAATATTCTTTGGAGAGGCTTTTGATACCTGAGGCTTTATTTCCTTCATCTGTCGAATTAGTGCAATACATTCGCACATAATGTGTTCCGCAAAGAGCTCTGAACTTCTTAGCTTGTCTTAGGCCTGGGTTTTTTGTCCATAGCTTTTTGTTTTCTTCTTCCTTCCATCAGTCTTAAGTGCTTGTGTGACAGCCCATAGACTAGTTCGGGCACTGTGGAAGGATCCTTGCTTTTGTTATTTTTTATTTTTCTTACCTCTCATCGGAGATTAACTCATCATATTTAACATTGGCAATGTTTGAAAATTTTCATGTTAAGTGGGATTTGAACCCGAGATCGGTGAGAGAAACAACCATAAAGTTTATAGAGAGCAGGTGCCTTTTAATAGGTATTTTAAAGGTATGAGCGAAACTCCTCAACTACGCTAATTTTTCGGCAAGGATGTAGGAAGAGAAAAACAAAAATAATTTATTTTTATTTTTTATTTTCCTCAAATGAGTTTAATTCTTGATATTTCGAAGGCACAGGGGCTCTTCTTCAGAGGAAGCTGAAAATAATTACATTAATGATAATTAATAATAAATAATAAAATAAAAATTGAAAAATTAAATCTCACAATTATTTTTTTTATAATTCATCATAGACCTATATATTAAATTTCAACTTTCCTATTTTTGTCGTCATGGGTTGTGACGTCATAACTTGAAGCGTCACGGCCTTTGACGTCACGGCTTGTAACGCGACATGCTGATAGAGAAACGAAAAAATTTGTGTCGATCAAAATAAAGTTTCACTTTAAAAAAAAAAAATTAAATAATGAAAATTTATTATGTGATTTATGTGTTGGACGCAACTAAATAAGGCGCTTGCTCTAATGTCTCTAAGCTTAGAAAGAAAGCTCTCAGCCACATCTCTCGCAAATGGATAGTTTTGGCTGTTACAGATAATATAGCAACTCATGCTTATAGTTGGTCTGCTACTTCATTGTCTTGGATTCCTGGCACCCATTTCAGCCAGTTTTTTTGATAGGCCTAAACCCAAATACAGTATATTACGATACCAATTACTCAGGCATATTTATTTACGTACACCATTTAGTTGATGAACGACAATTGAAAATGCTGGAGGTATTTTCAGGCCAAATTTTATTCCACTATTCAGTGGACGTTTCGGGGGACTCAACGCCTTCCTTCATTATGACCAATGTGTTTATAAACAAATAAACCTTCGCTGGTTTAGTCATTAAAGAATGCATATAATAGTCCAACCAGCAGGCGAAGTTGGACTATTATATGCATTCTTTAATGACTAAACCAGCGAATGTTTATAACCACATTAGTCCTGATGAAGGGAGGCGTTGAGTCCCCCGAAACGTCCACTGAATAGTGGAATAAAATTTGGCCTGAAACCCCCCCACCAAAAAAAAAAAATTCATCGTGGGGTTCTAAGCCACTCCCCTTGGCTTTTAAATTATCAGTATTATGACTGTGTCAACATCTCGACTACGGGGTGGAGAGGGAGGTCAAAGATGATTATAAACAAACAAAATCTCATTTTTTGAAATAAAAAATTCATTTACACAAAGTAAAATTCAATTCAAGTTATTCGCAAGTATGTTAGAGAAAATTACAGAAATAGGGTCGACTAATCGCAAAAGAAGAGTATAAATAACGGCATTTCATGATGAGGCGGAGTAGCAAGCAATAAGTGAATAAATTCCATGAGTTGCCCACACTGTGTGTGCGTTCAGTTTCGTCGACAAGTTCATTGTACGAAATTCAATGTAGGCGTCAAAAAAAATTTGGAATCTGAATTGGATTTGACTGAGATGATAATAATGATGAACTTGTCACTGTCTCTTTTTCTCATGCACGGCCGTTGATGTATAAAACAACTTTTTATATCATGACTTTGATGCAAATCTTACTTTTTTTACTTTCTCTTACCTCTATATATGTTAATATATATAGAGAGAGAAAGTATTGCGATCATGTCAAAAATTCGATGTCGAGATTTTGATGGATATACATGTTTTGAGGTCCCCTGAGTCCAAAAAAGTGGGTCCCGCAAATTGGTCTGTGTGTGTGTGTGTGTATGTGTGTCTGTGTGTGTGTCTGTGTGTGTGGACAGATTTTTAGCATGAAGGAGTTGAGCTAGCGGATTGAAATTTTATATTTAACTTAGGTACCTTTGAAGAATCTCAAAATAAGCTTTTGAACAAAATCGGCCAAAAAGTACTAGTACTTTACTGATGTACTTTTTCAGTTTTTTTCGATTTTCTCAAAATTCCCTCCAAGGATTTTTTTTAAAATTCATAAATGAACTATTTTTTAGATGCTCTTTAAAATGTATATTCTCATTTTGCCGTTGAAATCTTCTGAAGACCACTTTACTCTTGTTCTTCATAGGAAAGTAGAAATGGTTGCCATGGTAACGGAATTTAAATCTTTTTCTTTTTATTAGATTAAAAATCAATTATTATTTAAATTCCCATTTATTTTTTTTTATTTCTGTTTTAATTGTTTCAAAGAAAACATATATATATATCTCTCCCACTTGCAAACATTATCGTCTCTCTCTACTCTTTTTAAATTCCCTTTCCACCTTATTTTCGCATAGAAACAATGTTAATTTCCTATAGGGATTTGTATGTTAATTTCGATTCAAAAGGGGGTCCCCTTTGGAACTTTTTACGCATTTAAAATTTTTTTTTCCAATTCTTATGAAATTTTGTATTTATTTACGATTCTATATTGTGTATAAAATGTCCAAATATGAGATTAAAATTTTGAAAAATAACCATAGTTTATTTGAAGCAGTCAACATTTAAAATGCAAGTTTGAAACTAAGGTGCTATCGGAAACTAAATATATCTCGACACAAAAAATCTGGTGTGACCAGCACAGTGCGCAACTTTCTCTTACCGAAGGGTAAGAGAAAGTTGTGTGCTGTGCGCCAGTCACACCAGATTTTTTTAAATTTTATTCTCTACTTTACTCCGCCATATTTTTAACATATAATCATATTGTAAAGATTATCACAAAAAAATATTATCATAGTACCTTGCCTCTTGCAGAATCTTAAATAGAAATTGTTGAAAAAAAAATCTGGTGTGACTGGCGCACAGCACACAACTTTCTCTTACCTTCGGTAATCGAAAGTTGTGTACTGTGCTTGTCACACCAGATTTTTCGTGTCGAAATATATTTAGTTCCCGACAGTACGGAACATATGAATTCAGATGTAAAATTTATAAGTATGGGAAAATATTTATATTTTGTTACCATGGCAACCATTTCTCCTATCCTTCCCTATGAAATACAAGAGTAAAGTGGTCTTCAGAAGATTTCAATCGCAAAATGAGAATATACATTTTAAAGAGCATCTAAAAAATGATTGATTTTTGAATTTAAAAAAAAATCGTTGGAGCAAATTTTGAGAAAATCGAAAAAAACTGAAAAAGTACATCAGTAAAGTACTAGTACTCTTTGGCCGATTTTGATTAAAAGCTTATTTTTCCGGTCCAGGAGGGTGTTTAACTTAAATATAAAATTTCAGCCTCATAGCTCAATTCCTTCATGCTTAAAATTGAACACAGACACACCCACCCACACACCCACACACCCACACACACACACACAGACAGACCATGTCGCGAAAACCACTTTTTTTGGATTCAGGGGACCTCAAAACGTGAAGATCCATCAAAATCTCGACATCGAATTTTTGACATGAATCCAATACTTTCTCTCTATATATATATTACATATATACATAGGTAAGAGAAAGTAATTAATTTAATAAAAAATTCTTCTTTTTTTTTTTTTTTTTTTTTTTTTAATTCCTCCTTTTCGGCTGCAGAGGCCATTAGGGTTTTAATTTCACATATATTAAATTTATAATACCGATGGCTACCGGGGGACGTTCTACACGCTGATTTCTGGGGGTCACCAACCCAGATTTCGCCGCGCTTGGCATTGCTTAACAGCAACTATTGTGGTGACTGTTGCTCTACTCCGTTGCCAGGCCCCCCGGCAAAATTCTTCTTTATAGAGTAGTATTTTATTCACTGGAAGCATTTTGGATGATAGGCATCCGAAAAAACAAAAAAATAATGCCTAGAAGTCATGCCACCAACTCATTTTGTTACATATGGCTATGACATTAATATATATAAAATTTGAATGTTTTATCTGCACTGGAAAATGACTAGAGAATACAAAAATTTTACTGCTAACACTACTGTAAATAAATGTGTATATAACTAATATTATTCAAGCTTTATGATTGTTTAGAAATCAAAATAATATTATTTAAATAAATTAGCTTCATTTGCTACAACACATTAAAATTAGTTAATTTTTTACTTTCTCTTACCTCTATATATATATATGTTAATATACATAGAGAGAAAGTAAGCTTATTAGATTCATGTCAAAAATCGATGTCGAGATTTTGATGGATAGGCCTATACATGTTTTGAGGTACCCTGGTTTTCGCGACATGGTCTGTCTGTCTGTGTGTGAAGAGTACTAGTATTTATTAAAGCTTTTGTGGTTTGAAATATTATTATTAGGAGAATTTTTAATTATAGACCACATTTTTGTATTAAATATTTATTAAAAATATTTAATACAAAAATGTGGTCTATAATTAAAAATTCTCCTAATAATAAGAGTACTAGTACTTTACTGATGTACTTTTTTTCAGTGTTTTTCGATTTTCTCAAAATTCGCTCCAACGATTTTGATTAAAATTCAAAAAATCTGGTGTGACTGGCGCACAGCACACAACTTTCTCTTACCTTCGGTAATCGAAAGTTGTGTACTGTGCTTGTCACACCAGATTTTTTGTGTCGACATGTATTTAGTTCCCGTCAGTAGGGAATATTTGAATTCAGATGTAAAATTTATAAGTATGGGAAAATATTTATATTTTGTTACCATGGCAACCATTTCTCCTATCTTTCCTATGAAGCACAAGAGTAAAGTGTGCTTCAAACAATTTTGAGGGCAAAACGAGAATATACATTTTAAAGAGCATCTAAAAAATAATTGATTTTTGAATTTTAATCAAAATCGTTAGAGCGAATTTTGAGAAAATCGAAAAAAACTGAAAAAGTACATCAATAAAGTACTAGTACTCTTTGGCCGATTTTGATTAAAAGCTTATTTTTCCGGTCCCGGGGGTGTTTAACTTATATATAAAATTTCAGCCTCATAGCTCAATTCCTTCATGCTTAAAAGTGAACACAGACACACACACCCACCCACACACCCACCCACCCACCCACCCACCCACCCACCCACCCACCCACAGACAGACCATGTCGCGAAAACCACTTTTTTGGATTCAGGGGACCTCAAAACGTGAAGATCCATCAAAATCTCGACATCGAATTTTTGACATGAATCCAATACTTTCTCTCTCTATATATATATTAACATATATATATATAGAGGTAAGAGAAAGTAAAATCAATTATTTTTTAGAAACTCTTTAAAATGTATATTCTCTTTTTGCCATTGAAATCCTTTGAAGACCACTTTACTCTTTCTTGTGAAACTCTCTTAAATTCAAATTTACCGCTCTGTCGGAAACTTAATAAATCTCGACACAAAAAATCTGGTGTGACAAGCACAGAACACAACTTTCGATTACCAAAGGGAAAAGAAAGTTGTGTGCTGTGCGACCAATCACACCAGATTTTTTTATATTTGTAAGTCGATGAGGCCAGTCTTTATGTAGTTTTTACTTTCTCTTACCTATGTATATATGTAATATATATAGAGAGAGAAAGTATTGGATTCATGTCAAAAATTCGATGTCGAGATTTTGATGGATCTTCACGTTTTGAGGTCCCCTGAATCCAAAAAAGTGGTTTTCGCGACATGGTCTGTCTGTGTGTGGGTGGGTGTGTGGGTGGGTGTGTGTGTCTGTGTTCAATTTTAAGCATGAAGGAATTGAGCTACGAGGTTGAAATTCTATATTTAACTTAAACACCCCCCGGGACCGGAAAAATAAGCTTTTAATCAAAATCGGCCAAAGATTACTAGTACTTTACTGATGTACTTTTTCAGTTTTTTTCGATTTTCTCAAAATTTGCTCCAACGATTTTTTTTAAAATTCAAAAATCAATTATTTTTTAGATGCTCTTTAAAATGCATATTCTCATTTTGCGATTGAAATCTTCTGAAGACCACTTTACTCTTGTATTTCATAGGGAAGGATAGGAGAAATGGTTGCCATGGTAACAAAATATAAATATTTTCCCATACTTATAAATTTTACATCTGAATTCAAATGTTCCGTACTGTCGGGAACTAAATATATGTCGACACAAAAAATCTGGTGTGACAAGCACAGTACACAACTTTCGAATACCGAAGGTAAGAGAAAGTTGTGTGCTGTGCGCCAGTCACACCAGATTTTTTCTTTTATTTATTTTGCCATTGGGCTTTATGTAGAGTTAAAATGTTCAAATTTCTATATATTCTAATGAGCAGTGTCTGTTCATCCGTACGTTGTGTTTTACCAACAAGTATTTTAACCCTTATTGGTGAGATTTCAGAAAAAAAAAAACATTAAGTGCTATTTTAAAAGTTTCTAGATTCCTCCAATGAACAAGCAGCTAGTAGTTTTTTTTTTTTAATTTATTTATTATTGATTAATGTGCTAGATTCGACGTTTCGGTCGCATATAGGACCATCCTCAGGGCCAAGCCATTGTCAATATATTGATCCTCCAGTGGTCATTTTGGCAAAAGACATTATTAATTATTAATTTAATAATCCAAGAACCAAATAAGATAGAGTGGATGTATTACGGACAGAGAGTGACTGACTAACTGTGCTATATTCCTGCTACTTATTTACAAAATGAAGGGGTAGCGTGACTTCTTGCCGTATTTTTTTTATCATAAATATCGCACTTGACCTAGAAAACTATAATTCTACTACGGAAGCAAAGTTATAGGGTGACCTGGCTTAATATGATAAAACATTTTTTTGTACAAGAACTTGTTCTTAAATTTTTAACAATTTGGAATCGGATATCAAGAAGCTCTTTTATTGGTCTGCATGTATGCAAACATGCAATGAATTTACGCACCCAATGCTATCTATTATGGTCTAAATTAAAATAGAGCCCCTAGTGATTTTAATATTGTTTATTTATAAGAGATATTGTGCCAAGGCTATTTCTCCTAGGGGATTGGCTATTCTATTATTTTTTGAGCCAAATACATTCATTTATTTCATAATCAAAATCGTTATTTTACCTCAGATATTAAATATAGATAACTACTTTTAATGTAAAACACACAAAAGTTGCCTATTATACATACCTACATCTAATGATATAAATTTAAAAAATCTGGTGTGACTGGCGCACAGCACACAACTTTCTCTTACCCTTCGGTAAGAGAAGTTGTGCACCGTGCTGGTCACACCAGATTTTTGTGTCGAGATATATTTAGTTTCCCATAGCACCTTAGTTTCAAACTTGCATTTTAAATGTTGACTGCTTCAAATAAACTATGGCTATTTTTCAAAATTTTAATCTCATATTTGGACATTTTATACACAATATAGATTCGTAAATAAATACAAAATTTCATAAGAATTGGAAAAAAAAATTTAAATGCCTAAAAAGTTCCAAAGGGGACCCCTTTTGAATCGAAATTAACATACAAAAAAAAAAAATAAATAAAAAAAAAGATAGAACGAAAAAAAATTTGGATAAAAAAAAAATTATGAAAAATTAGTCTTTGAGAGGGGCAGTGCCCCTCGGAGCTCAGGATTTCCGGTATTTAAAAAATTTTTTTTCTATGGGGGGAGGGGGATATTTAAAAAAAGAGTCGCCCCCCAGATAAAAATTCTATATACGCCCCTGCTTTGGAGTAATTAATTTAAATTAGGTTACTTTAAGTTTCACAGAGTAATTTAGTCTAATAGCCCCAAAAAGTCAATTTACGTTTAGATTTAATTTCTAGTAAATTTAACAATTTTAGGAGTTCTGGAGCAGTTAGGTGATTAATAGTCATTTGTGTTGAAAACAAACATTCTCTGGTATAGATAACATTTTATTAGAAAGTCGTTTATCCACTGAACTGATCATGAAAAAAGATTTTTTCTCAAGAGGTAAGTGGATAAAAAAGAATTTAAAGAAAGATCCTAGAAGAAGAAGTTCCATTGGGTAATTTATTTATATATTTTCATAAAGATTTTCTTCTTTTGAAGACTAAAAAAAAATATTTCATTTTTTAAATTCATTTTTATTAATCTCATTGCCTTTTTTTGTTTTGATAGAATCCCTAGTCACGTAGATAGAATAAAAACAGTGAATGATCCCTTTTTCTTGTTTCATTTTTATTATTTTTTTTTCCTTTAGGCTATTCTTTAATTAAATTTGGCACCTATTTGATTTCACAAATAAAAAAAAAGAAATTTAATTTTAAAAATAACAAATAATTAATTAATTAATACCTAGAGGTAAAGTCTTTTCCGTCATTAGAGAGGATTGGTTTGCTTTTAAGATTTTATTTATTTTATCTAAATTAGATAAATACTTCATTATAGTATTTAAACCAGAGAGAACCAGGGTACCAGAAGTACCCCCCCCCTCTTCTCCAAGCCAAATTTCTATTTACGAATCTTTTTAATTATAATATTGTTTTACTTTTAGACGACGCATGCGCAATTATTCACTGTCGGCTCTATAGAAGTTCAATAGGAATACAATCTATTAGTACGCTGGTCATATGGCTTGCCTACCTACTAGGATATTACAATTTAACTCAGATATTATGGGCTGCAGACAGAGGAGGACAAGAAGGGATAAATTCCAGAGGGCCCGGGCCTAACTTGAGATTTTTAATAAAAGAAAAATAAATAAATTTATCATTATTTTCATTAGATTTTTCCTATTAACTCTACTGTTGGAGAGCGAACAAAGCGCCTAAAAGATAGGCAGCCAAAGTGTTTTTACTAAACTTTGATGACTGTTTTGTGCCCTCGGGCTTGGTGTGCTGGACTTGAATACCAAGGGTCGTGGGTTCGGGGTCCAGGCAGTCCACTGATTTTATTTAAGCCGTTTGTATACCAAATGACTTAAATAAGAATGCCTGGACTCCAAATATTTATATTCAATAACAGTTATCGCATAAAGTCTTATATGGCCTGAGTTGCAGAAAAGACTGTGTGAATGTGAGTGTGAATGAGAAGAAAAAAGATGACTGTTTTGTATATAATTTCGTTAATTATTAACAGATTTTCACGAATGAATAATTTTTGGAAAGCTAAAGAACTATAACAGTTAGAATATCATAAATTTGCATTTAGTAATGGAAAAAAATTGTATTAGGGGCGTCCAAAGTTAAAAAAACAAACATAATTTTCATTAAATTTTTTCCTTGTGAGTTGCCGGGTCCTTTGGGCTATAGCTTTAAAAATTCGTGTTCCCTCAAAGCAAAAAATTTCAAAAATATGAAATATTAAAAAAAAATCTGGTGTGACTGGCGCACAGCACACAACTTTCTCTTACCTTCGGTAATCGAAAGTTGTGCACTGTGCTTGTCACACCAGATTTTTCGTGTCGACATGTATTTAGTTTCCCACAGTTGGGTACAATTGAATTCAAGATGTAAAATTTATAAGTATGGGAAAATATTTATATTTTGTTACCATGGCAACCATTTCTCCTATCCTTCCCTATGAAATACAAGAGTAAAGTGGTCTTCAGAAGATTTCAATCGCAAAATGAGAATATACATTTTAAAGAGAATCTAAAAAATAATTGATTTTTGAATTAAAAAAAAATCGTTGGAGCAAATTTTGAGAAAATCGAAAAAAACTGAAAAAGTGAATCAGTAAAGTGCTAGTACTCTTTGGTCGATTTTGTTTAAAAGCTTCGTGTCACGTCCCATGGGGGTGCCTAACTTAAATATAAAATTTCAACTTCCTAGCTCTTTTCGTTCTTGAGATATTTTGTTCACAGACAGACACACCCAGACAGACACACACACACCACACGACAGACAGACCATGTCGCGAAAACCACTTTTTTGGATTCAGGGGACCTCAAAACGTGAAGATCCATCAAAATCTCGACATCGAATTTTTGACATGAAACCAATACTTTCTCTCTATATATATATTACATATATACATAGGTAAGAGAAAGTAAAAATAAAATAAAACTTTGATGGCCTGCTGATATTAAATAATAAATGAAATGGAATTATGAATATTTATTTAATGTTATTTTCTTTGTTTTAGGCCCATGGGATTCCTATCGATTCCGGTTACTCAATAGCTCCTCATCACTCGGGTGTCTACCCTGTACATGAATTGCTCTATGAGGCCTGGCATCATGTTTGGAACATCAGAGTCACCTCCACTGAGGAATATCCTCATCTTCGGCCTGCTCGCCTTCGACGTGGTTTTATTCATCGCAATATTATGGTCGGTAAATTCTCCTAATGTGATAAATCAATTCAATCCTTAATATATATGTAATCTACATAATTTATTTAAATATTAATAACGTAGACACAGCAGAAAATAATAATACCAATTTCGTGACTATTATAATTCATTTTTAAGTTTCATAATTCAATTTTTTTTTATTTTCCAGGTTCTTCCAAGACAGACTTGCGGCCTTTTCACTCATACAATTCTCATAGACAAATATCCAGGAGGCAGAAGTCATTTAGATAGCATGATCCAAGGCGGAGAGCTCTTCCAAACGATTATCAATAATCCCGTAAGTATAATGTATTCTAAAATTATTAAAATACCATCTATGGGTCGTTTTGATAACTTACTTCCCCCAACATTAAAATAGCCTCCCTATGGGGAAATACATGGTGTTTGTCCTTCAGCATTAAAATAGCCAGGGGCGGAGGGGGGGGGGGGGAGGGGGGTCATCCTCCCCCGGGCGCTACCCAAAAAGGGGGCCAAGGTTGGAAAAAAAAAAAATTGTGGAAAATTTTTTTTTTTTTTATAATGATTTTTTGGTGGATATAAAATTTTAAAATAATCTTTTTTTTTTTCCAACTTTTTTCCTCTCACTTTTAAAATATTTTTTTTTTTTTTATTGGGGGGTATTTTTTAAAAAAAAATTTTTTGGGGTTGGGGGGGGGGGGGGGGCGGGAAAGGGGGGTGGGCCCGGGGGGGGGACCCCAAAAGGGGAAAAAAGGGGGGGGGGGGGGGGGAGCTATTGGTTTAATACCGGAGTTTTTAATTAGAGACCACACGTTTTTTATTTATTAAAAATATAAATTTTGAAGGAGGTATATAGCTGAATGTTATTCAAATAGGTAGAAAGAATGAGAAAGCAGCTAGTTATATTTCAATTTATTAACAAACCAGGGCCGACGTTTCGGTCACATATGGGACCATAGACGTAGGAGTTCAAACCCCCCATGGGACCCAAGCCATGACTAAATATTTAAGCTCTATATTAGAAATTATATAGGATAAGAAAAAGTAAAATATAATAATTTATTCTAATTTAAAAAAAAACCAAAATGATTTATAAATACCCTAAAATAATCTTAAATTTTTCAATTGTTTGAACCTCCCCCCATCAAAAATTTCTGGCTACGCCTGTGTATGGGACCATCTTCAGGGCCAGGTTAATGTCTGAAAAATATATTAATAAACCAGACCCTGAAGATGGTCTCATATGAGACCGAAACGTCGGCTTTGGTTTGTTAATAAATTGAAATATAATTAGCTGCTTGCTCATTCTTTCTACCTATTTAAAAAGTATAAATACTGTACAACGTTTCGACTGCAGAATCAGTTCACTTGAGTTGGAGAAAGCGTACAATACTTGAAAACGACTACAGAATAAGCAGTCGAAACGTTGTACAGTATTTATGTATTTAATAATTAATATAAAATGTGATCTATAATTAAAAAACTCCCATAATAATAATAATAACCACAAAAGCTCTAATTTAGAAATGTTTATTATAATCTCTCATTGAATATCTGTGTCTCTTATCTTGAAATCTTATAAATCAAATTCTTCAATCATTAAGAAGATAAATGATTAATTGTTTTTTTGTCTAGATCAATATTTTCATGACGCATATGTCTAATTATGGCAACGATCGTCTGGCCTTGTACACCTTCGAATCGGTGATTAAATTCGTACAATGTTGGACTAATCTCGAGTTAACAACGGCGCCACCTCTTCAAGTCGCTGAGCAATACTTTAAACTTTACCCGGAAGAGCGAGATCCCGTCTGGGGGTAAAAGAAAAATATTTTCTAATTAAATATGTTTCTTTAATATTGATGAGTGAATGTCGTTGATATAAATTGTTTTTGCTTTCAGAATCCTTGTGATGATTCTCGACATCAACGAATTTGGTCCAAGAACAAGACCTGCGAGCAGCTTCCCAGGTTTCTAGTAATTGGCCCTCAAAAAACTGGAACCACTGCACTTTATTCTTTTCTGGCGATGCACCCGGACATCTCGAGTAATTTTCCCAGTCCAGACACTTTCGAGGAAATTCAATTTTTTAATGGCAAAAACTATTATCGTGGACTTGATTGGTAAGGCTAGAATTTATTTATTCAGATTTGATACATAAAAAAATAATTTTTATGCTGTTGAAAGCTGGAATTTTATAATTTGAGAATGAAAAAAAAAGTGCAGCAACCTCTGTTGTGATAAAAATTTTGCGTTGGAAAATTAAAGTGCAATTCAGGTCTATTCTCTAAAAACAGACGTTAAAATTTAAGATAAACAAATGAGTGTTAAAAAGCTTTGTAAACGCAATCAGCGTTAAAAAATTCTATAATTTTTAACACTGTTTACACTGTTAACGCTTTGGCTTTAAATTTTTGTTTACAGAATAGCTATTTGAAGTGATTTTGAATAGCATTTTTTAACGCTAATTGTAAATAAGAATGCCTGGACTAAATATATTTACAAATAACGAGTATCGTTTAAAGTCTTAAATGGCCTAAGTTGCCGAAAAGACTGTGTGTATGGGTGTGTGCATGTGAGTGTGAATGGGAAAAAAGTGTGAGTGTTTTTAAAAATTAAAAAATTTAAAAAAATTAACGCTGATTGTTTTAACATTACTTTTTAACACCTATTTGTTTATTTTAAATTTTAACGTCTGTTTTTAGAGAATTGACCTGATTTTGTGGTAATTTTAGAATTTCCAAACTGCTTTCGAAATACAATTTTTATTGAAAAAATTACTATACCAGTACTGTACATACAATGCATGTAGAATTACAATATATACTCTATTTTTCGAAGAAAATTGTAATTTTAAAATGTTTTTTTTTTGTTGTAAATATTTGAACGCATAAATTTGTAAATTTAAAAGTCAAATGCATAGAAGTTAGAAGGGAAATTTGTAAATTTACCCAGATAGCACAATACGTCTTATGTACGTACATAAGACGAACTGTGCGTCTTATGTACGTACATAAGACAGTACGTGCTATCTGGGTAGTATTCCAAAACATACTAAAATTAAGATTTTTTATTTACAATGTAGGCCTATAAAAGTAATTGCAAATTTATTCAAAAATAATGTAGACTTAAATGTGATGAGAGACAAAAAACAGATATAAATCAAAAATAGATATAAATTTTTAAAGAATTGATAATTGGTTATTTTCAGGTATATGAGTTTCTTCCCAATTCCAAAGAATGCAACAGCTCGTTATCTTTTTGAGAAGAGTGCAACATATTTTGATGGAGAATTAGTGCCACGACGTGCACACGCCCTTCTATCACACGCTAAGCTCATCACAATTCTGATTTCGCCTGCCCGAAGAGCATATAGTTGGTATCAGCACACGAGAGCCCACGGCGATAATCCGGTCGCACATAATTATACCTTCCATCAGGTGATCACTGCGAGTGACACTGCGCCAAAACCTCTTAGGGATCTTCGAAATAGGTATACTGCTTTCTTATTAAGGCGTTAGTAGCATCACTTCTGAGATTTTTTCACTTCAAATAAGAAAGGAGCTCCATTTTAATGTTAATTGATGATTCTAGATGCCTAAATCCAGGCAAATACTCCCAGCATTTGGAACGCTGGCTCAGCTATTATCCGCCTCAGCAGCTGCACATCATAGACGGCGATCAGTTGCGCAGCGATCCCGTCCATACACTCGACGAACTCCAAAAGTTCCTCAAAATATCGCCGCCATTCAATTACTCTTCTCATCTTAGGTAAAAATTACTTATACCTCTAGACTGGATTGTATATTTTCAAATTCGGTATCTTGATAAAATTATTTTTATAAAGTCTCTGGTAATGATAATCTTTCTGTTCATACAGTACAGTATTAAATTTAATTTATTTTTTATTTGCCGGGCACTCTTCACAGACCCTGGTCAACTTTTTGCTAAGTTTTACTATCCAATTCAAAGGGATGATATATCTAATGGTTTTATTAAATATTTTATAAAATAACAGAAAGAAGCAGGTAACAAAAGATTTTTTCCTTAGCTGTTAAGGGGGACCACATATTACGTAACGCCTTTTTTTGGGGCCCTCTGTCACAATTAGTCACATACAAACAAACAAACAAACCCCTACAAATATTATGTCACAACATAGAACAACACCCCCCCCCCTAAACCGAAAATTTTTCTTAAAATTTCCTTAATTTTATGTTTTTTTTTTTTAGTAAATTTTTTGTTTGCGAGTCTCATCTCATCTTTTCAAACAATTTTATAAATTCAACTTTGAATTGTTATGTCCCGCATAGAGAAACCCCCGGGTCCTCCATGTCACACTTAGTAACGTTTTGGCCAGACCCCTCCCCCTCTCCTCTAACGCGTTACGAAATATTTGGACGACCCCTAATATATATTGTAGTTTTTTAAATTCCACTAAGGTAACAAAAAAAAAAAAAAAAAAAAACCGCCCCCCCCGACAAAATTGCATTAATCCGCCACTGTCACTCACACACACATTCACACAGTCTTTTCGGCAACTCAGGCCATATAAGACTTTATACGATAACCGTTGTTATTTATAATATCTATTGGGGTCCAGGCATTTCTATTTAAGCTACAGTGAGGGACAATATTAAGTCCCACCCATGCGTTTTCTACATGTGATTATTTCATTGTTTTTATAAAAGAAAATCTTTATTGAAAATTTTCTAGGTTTGAACCATGAGAGTTTCCATTAAAAAATATTCAATATTTTTTTAAAACAATGAAATAATCACAAGTAGAAAACGTATGGGTGGAACTTAATATTGTCCCTCACTGAACATGGATGGCGACCACGAGCTAAGGCAGGCATTTCTTCCTTTTCTTTGTGCCACCCTTTTTTTTTTTCTTTTTCCAGCTTGTTTTTTTCTCTCGGTCTCATTAAAAATAAAAATCCTAATTCCACATAAAAACAAGGCTAATACTTTTTTTCATTATTCCAGGTATGACCCGAAGAAGGGATTCTTTTGCCAGGTGATCAACGGGGACCACACTAAATGTTTAGGAAGAAGTAAAGGTCGTCAATATCCACCAATGGAGGATCGTTCATATAAATTTTTACAGGTAAAAATCAATTAGGCTTAACTAAGGGGGGGGGGGGGTTCTGGTGGGGACTGTGTTTCGTTCAGAGAGGGTATCTCTAGAAGGGGGGGGCGAGAAACGGAACTCCGTTCTCTCCAAACCTTAACTTCTAATATTTATTAAGCCATATTTTTATTAAATAATTGACAAAGATTACCAGCTGGTCGGGATTCTGATGAACTATTCAGATTATTTAATGAAAGAAAAGTTTTTGTTATTTTTGTAAATTTATTTGTTATAATTGTTAATCAAAGTAAAAATAATTTTAAAATTTGTTAATAATTTCATTTAAATAATTAGAAGATTAATATCTAAGTAAAAAATTGTCCAGGCCAAAACTTGTGCCATTATTTTGTTCGGATATTCACTATTTTAATACTGATAACTCTAAAATTGTATATTTTGATTGCTGGAAGGTTTACTTTTGATTCTTATTCTGGTCTTTGGGGTAATTTCTCCCTTTTATCCCCCTCTTGTATTCGCCCTTGCCTTGGATATGGTTCTCGTAAAAATAAAAAAACAATTTATTTCCATTGGAAAAAAAAAAAACGAAACCACCTAGTGATAGATAACCAGCAGTGCAGAGATGTTAATTAGTTGCCTAACAAAAAGGGGCTTTTTTATACTAAAAAGAATTAATCAAGTTGCAAATCTTTCTTACTTCTTTGATCTAATAGTTTTTTTTTTTTTTTTTTATTAAACTATATCAGTAATATGACAATTACTAATGATAATAAAAAGAACTCTCAGAATCAAAGATATAAAAAGAAATTGTTTTGTTCTGAAAAGAAGAATTTTTAGATTTATTTGAACTATGAAACTAACTTTCTTTTTTTCTTTTTTTAGCGATATTATCTCTCCCACAATACGGCCCTAGTGAAGCTGCTTAAACGTCTAGGCTACCGTTCCGTGCCACAATGGCTTAAGGACGACCTAAGTGATACCGTCAAATGATATTACGGCCGGAGGGGTCGCTCCAGTACTTGAAAAGGAAGAAAAATATGCGACACCCTCAATCGGCCGAACAACTTTCGTGACAAATCCTCTCAACCCCTCCTACTCAACAACTCATAAAAAAAAAAGAAAAAAATTAATAATAAAAAAAACGGACTAGAGGACCAATTTGCTAGCGAACAAAATAATTTTTTTTTGGTTCATTCCCATACTACGAGATTTCGGGCTTCTTCTTCTTCTCCGCTCTTGGACAAACAAGTGAACCGAAAAAAAAAACTTTATTCAGTGTTAAATAAATGTCTTTTTTGAAAAAAAAAGAAAACCAAAATTTTTTTTTTTGAAAAAAAAAAAATAGAAAAAAAAATTTAAAAGACATATTTAAAATGAATTTTTCATTTTAATATGTCTTTAAGAATAATAAATAATTACTAATAATAATAATAATATTATCATTATTATAAATAAATCATCGTTCATGAATGAATATTGATGACGTCTACTTAGATTGTTAAAATATTTATTATTTTATTGTAAAAATTTAATTATTAATTAAATGAAAGATTATTTTTAATAAGTGGAGGTATAAAAGAATTACAATTTTTATTCTTATTTTTTATTATGACTATTAAGATGCAAGAGATATATTTTTTTGGATAAATCTTTTTAATTAAGACACCCCGTGGCCCGTAGCTATTTTGGGGGCTATTCCTTTTGGCCTTGTCTGGTATTTGAAAATTTTATAATATTCAGTTAAAAGCTTTATCACTACTTTTGTTTATGTAACACATTATCTTAAATGAAAATATACCAATGTATACCATCTATTGAAATAGTATTGAGACGAAAGCCCGGTAGTTAGGCAGTCCAAATGGCAAATGGACACTAAAGCTTTCTTGTTTGCTTTAATAAAGGTATTTCTAAGTTTTAGTGTGGCATTTGAGCTTCGTAACTACCGGGCTTTAGTCTCAATACTATTGCAATAGATGTATATATATTGTTGATAGGAGAAGTGGCTGTTCAACGATTAGAATGATAGACAGGAAGAGAGGATGTCAGCCAAAAGGAGAGCCTCTATCGAATAAAAATCCCCACTAAGAAGACGTTTCGGGTTTAATTAAATAAATCCATCATCAGTTATTAAGAGATTATTGGCAATCTCAAGGTATACACCATTGAGTTGCAGATAGAGTTGTTTATATATAAACATTATATAAAAAATATAAATTTGCACATAAGATGACGTATGCTCATCAGTTAATACGGCCAAGTCTCAAATGTATATCAAGAGATTGCCAATAATCTCTTAATAACTGATGATGGATTTATATAATTAAACCCGAAACGTCTTCTAAGTGGGGATTTTTATTCGATAGAGGCTCTCCTTTTGGCTGACATCCTCTCTTCCTGTCTATCATTCTAAGTGTATATATATATTGAAGAAATAAAGTGGCCGTTATGTTCAAACAATAATAGGACAATTAGTTAGGGTAGTTAGTCTCCACGAAATGAAACTCTCAGTTTAGGAAACAGTTTCGGCTTTAAATGGACTGATGATGGAGTTATTTAATTAAAGTGGAAACTGTTTCCTAAACAGAGAGCTTCATTTCGTGGAGACTAAATACCTTCACCTATTATTATTTTAAATAAAAAATATAGTCTATATATCATGAGGCAATTATGAAAAACATATAACTGAATAGTCCTTTGGTGGAGTTGAGTTGGTTTGTGAAAAAAATTTTAAATTTTCAGCAAATTTTTATTAAACACAAGGTGATATTTCCAAATATTTTGAAGACTTATTGACAGTGGATTTCACCTCTTTCACCACGTATTACAATTAACTGAAGAAGGAGTGCCAATAGGTTCCCGATATATTTGGAAATATCACCCTGTATTTAATAAAAATTTGGCGTTTTTTTTCCGCAAATATAACTGAATATTTTTTAATACAAATAGGTGAAAAAGCTAGGAACAGCTGATATATACTCAGCATGCCCTACTACTGAACCACAGTACTGCAGTGGTGCGACTCCCAGGGGTAACTATCTTTTTTTATAATTTTAAAATTTTGGGAAATGAAGGTCACGGCCTTCTCAACTCCTCTCATATATACGCCTCCTGAAAATAACGAAATTTAATTTTTATTAATTTCCAAGCATGTATTTCATTTAATGTAAATGTATCAATGTAAAAAGAAAATTACTTTCTAAAAAAAAAGTATGCAATTTTATAATGTTGAATATTTTGATAGCTATATGTAAATATGAGAAAAAATAATCTTTCATTTAATTAATTTTCTTTTTAATTTGTGGTTTTTCTACCAAGTCGACGTCATAAGTGGTTGTTAATTCTTCAGAATCATGTTATATACGGGTAAATGTCCTGGATTATTTTCTAGCCTAAAGGGCGAAGGAGTGAAAGAGAGAGAAAGAAAAAAAGCAGCTTTGAAATAAAAAAAAAAATTAAACTAAGAAAACGAGTGTGTGTGAGAGAGTAATTTATTGTTACACATCCCAAAAAACAAATTGCTGCCTCACTTAAAATTTGTGTCTCGCCAAGGCAGCTATGAGAACTTTTTTCTCCTTTAACAAAGATTTTTTTAATTTATTTTTTTAAACTTAATTTTAATTTATTTATACCTGATTTTTTTAAATTGTAAATAGCTATTGTATATTACTATCCTTATAAAAATAATTTTGACACGCTTTTATGTAATTATATAAACTATCTTTTAATTAGCAATGGGAATAATTTTCGCTATAAATTTAGAAAATATCCCGGTGTTAAGTTATTTACTTTAAATTCATAAATATAAAAAAAAGAAATAGTATTGCTTACTTAAAAATTATTTTTATTTGTTAAAATGTGAAACCAACAGGTCTATAAACTATAATATATGTATAGATCTCTCTATTAGGATAATTGGTCATAAACTCAGTGATATTTCAACTAGAAAATTGATATATTATTGTAAAAAGATTGAAAATTGTGTTGTCAGATGGCCTATTCAAGAATTCCTTTATAAAAATCCCCATTAAAAAAAATTATTTTCAAAATTGATACTAAAATTTTAATTTATTTCAAGCAACAATTTAAATGGGTTTTAGATTCCGCGTTTTATTTATAATTATAAAAAAATTATAACATTTAGGACACTACGGTGTCTGGCACTTTGACTAAGTCTCGAATGAGACACCTAGTTTGTCATATTTTTTTTGAACATGTTAGTTATGCTTCATCCATGTCTATTTTTTTCTCAAAATTAAACTTCCCAGACGGCTTTTGATAAAAAAGTTAAAAAAATTAGATTTATAGACTATAATATATATAGTGTTGAACAAAATGTTTTGCCATTGAACCAAATGTTTTGTCATTGAACAAAATGTTTTGCCATTGGACAAAATGTTTTGCCATTGGACAAAATGTTTTGCCATTGGACAAAATGTTTTGCCATTGAACAAAATGTTTTGTCATTGAACAAAATGTTTTGCCATTGAACAAAATGTTTTGTCATTGAACAAAATGTTTTGCCATTGAACAAAATGTTTTGTCATTGAACAAAAGGTTATGACTTTGAGCGTTTTTGCCTAATCCTTGTGCGTTGGCATTTTTTGCTCAATGGACGAACATTTTGTCCAATGCCAACGCACATCGAATGAGCAAAACTGTCAATTACAAAATATTTTGCTCAATGCCAACGCACACCGAATGAGCAAAACGCTCAATGGCAAAACATTTTGTTCAATGATGTCGAATCATGTTCAATTGTGTTTTGCCTCCTCGGTGTGCGATGATCCATAGAAAGCATTGAAAAAACAGTTTTAGGCACGATTAGTCAAAAACGTTTTTGCTCAATTGGTGTGCATTCAGCCTAAGAGAAAGTAAAAAAAATTTCTAATCCTGTTACAGTACTAATGAAAAAATATTTATTGAAACCAATTAATTTAGAAAAATGGGTACAGGATCCAAATGACCATAGAATTAAAAATGATATTAAAAACATCTTTTTTGAGCAGTACGAAGGAATAATTAAAAAAGTTTTATAAAGGAGACAAAAATATTTAGCAAATGAAGTAAATCAACCGCCTAGGCCTATATTTTTGTATTTTATTCTCTATAACTCTATTTTCCCACTTCTAATAGATTGTTTTCTTCAACATTCGCCCCCTTTTTTCATTATTTGACAAGTTGTACTCAATTCCTCTTATTTGATTCAAAATCGCCACATCTTTTCCTCCTCACTGACAACTCTTTATATTACTTTATTAGTATTATACTTTATTAAAATTTCTTTTATTTTTTAAAGAAATTAAAATATAAATAAAATATATAGAAAATTGGTGTGATTATTACTTTTTAAAAGGATAGTAAAATTTTATTAAATATATATAAATATATAAATAAATATTTGTACACACACGCAATTTTTGAAATTATTTCGTTCGATTTGTCCTGATTTGAAAACTTATTTTTTTTTTTAGTCATATATTATACATTATATAGAAAAAAATATTATTTTAAAATATTTCTAACAAGTTGGAACGAAAGAGAAGATAAAAGAAAAAAAAAATAATTAGGAAAATGAATGTTGTGGTTTATTTTTATACAGTTTTCAAGTCATGGACAGATTCCAGGTATGATTGTGCCATTGTGTATGTTGTGACGATATGTATGAGTGTGTGTATATGAACTTGAGTATAAATGGGTCATTGGGAATGGGGGTCGGGGTTTTAAGCCTCCCCTTATTCCCATCCAAGTCAGCTAAGTTCTTCCGTCTGACCGGGTCTTGCCCCCCAATCCCTTCTGTCCTTCATTTCGGTCCTGTTTTGGTCGTGTCTAGTGCAGTCCACTAAAGTTCTTTCTAAATAAGGCTGTCAACTAGCCCAAAAAAAAAAAAAAATTTGGGTTCATTTTATTAAATAAATAAATAAAATAGAAAAATGTCAATTCCTGATATCAACAAATGAGGAGGGAATTTTAACCCCCAATATAATTAAATATTATGAAAGACAAATGTTTATAAATTAAAGGCCTATTTTATAAGAATTTGTAATTGAAAATATGTTTTATAAAAATACTATACTCTAATTAATATAATTTAAAACGTCTAAAGCGTGAAGTAATACGATCACTTCCAGTCAATTATACAAAACACTGTCTGCAGTTTTTCCGCCTAGTGCTGAAGTTATATTATAGAGTAAATAGGATGTCACATTTGAAAAATGAATTTAAAAAAAAAACGGAAGGCGATTTTACTAAATTCTACTTGTTAAATCAAAGTATTTTATCCCACCAATTTTCACAATCAGTTCAAGGGGGGGGGGGGGCCAACAGATACTGCTGCTAAAACGATATGAACCTATGTGGAGCTGAGATGCAAAACTGCCCTGATCCAAAAAATTTCGAAATTGATTTAAAGGTCGTTTGAAATTATTTTCTTTCTAAATTATATTTTTACCATAAAAAACATAGTGTGAAATATACATTTCGTTGCAAAACTTTATTTATCCATTGTATGGGGTTAAAGATTTTTTACAATACTTTACTGTATCCCAACATGATTTTGGGTTTCAAAACTCTGCTTCTCCTAATTATATATTCTCCTAAATGGCCGGTTGCAAAACTGCCTATGTATAAAGATGAGCAGCAAAATTCTCCTTGTCCAACACATTTTTATCAATATTTTATTAATTTATACATGTATCCTAATGAAACTTGCCTAAATTAATGTTTTTGAGCTATTTTTTTATTGCAAAAATAAATATATAGTTTTTTCGATTTACCAAAAAAAGTGCTTGGTGGATAAGGATAGTTTTGCATCTCAGCTCCACACACAATATATATATATATATATATATATATAAAGGAATAAAATCCTCTGGTTTTTCAACTATGAATGAAGCAATAGCCTTTCTTTATTTTTCAAATGTATCAGTCATATTTTTGGGAAACCTTTTGGCATAGCCTACATAACGTATATCCCAAAAATGATAAATTTGAAAAATAAATAAAGGCAATAGAAAATGTACCATTTCCTCCATTAATAGCTTGAGAAACAAGGAAATTTATTCCTTTATTTATCCGTTATTTTCGAAATTGGAGAGATAAAATCCACCGAGTGAGCAAACGATATTTTTCAATTTGAATACCAAATGGCTTGAATAGAAATGCCTGGACCCCTAATAGATATTATAAATAATAACGGTTATCGCCAAGTCTTATATGGCCTAAGTTGCCGAAAAGACTGTGTGAATGGGTGAGTGTGAATGAGAAAAAAGTGTGATTTTAAAAAAATATAAAAAAAAATCTCCTTTCGTTAATTTTATTTTTTAAATTTTTCAAATGTGTTAGCCCTTGGTGATAGGATTATCCCACTGATATACCGTGATATAATGACGTTTTCTAATAATTTTCATGAGTAATAAAAATATTATTTATTTATTTAATGACGTTTTCGATTAATTGATTCAGAGTTAAAAATGCATTGATATTAAATATCTCTATAATTGAACATTCTGAGGCCAACAATCGAAAACGCAATGAGAGCTCGTTTATTTTTATTTACAAAAACCCTAGTTTTCTAACAATTATTATCCCTCTTCGTCCTTATTTTTGAAGATAATCAGGAATTGATTAAACAAAAAAAAAATAAATAAATAAAAGAAATTATGTTAAAAATTTAGGTCTTGTGTAATATTATTAATGTTGATGATAATAGTTGTTGAAATCATGCACATATCTATCGAATCTGTAAGCAATGTTATTTAGAATATTTTTTTGTCTATTAAAAAAAAAAAAAAAAAAAAAAAAAAAAAAAACTAAGAAACAAAGCCTAAAATATTAATAAATATATTTTATATGATGACTAAATAAAATTCACAGATTTGTGAATTAAAAAAAAAAAAATTTCTTGTATACGCTTTTTGAAAATTTACTTTTTTGTGAAAAAAATATAGCCTATATTATTATTAGTCTACTATATACAGGATGCAAAAATAAAGTATGTAAAATTTACCAGATAGTATATGTTTATAAAGGTACAAAATTAATTTATATAGATTAATAAAAAAAAGCAAACGTGTGGGGTTGTGGGACCCCCGCCAGGAACGAAGTTCCTCAAGCCAATATAATTTAATATGACTATTATTTAAAAAAGAAAATAATTATTTATTTTTAAAACAAGCTCGATATTCGCACGTACACATAAAGAAAAAGAGAATTTTATAGAGCCGGTCCCCACCGGGGGGTAGGAGTGGCCTCGCCAAGGCTTCGGCTAGCCTCCGCCGGCGCTCGAGCGCTGTAACGCTTTTTTGTTACGTTACGTGACGATTTCACCTTACTGTAAGCCGCGTATAAAGAACTTCGTTTGAATAAACTCATAGATTTTGTTTCTATTTTAAAAAAATTCAATCTATTCAATGCATTGAGTTATATAGGATGATTCAAATTATAAAAAGACGAGAAAAATGAAAGTTATAATTTTTGATTTACTTATAACTGGACCCTGTTACCTGTGTGTCAAGCGCCAAAAAATTAAAAATTGAATTAAGCACGGAATATTGTTTCAAATGCTATAATTAATAGTATTTTTTTATGAAATATGCCCTAAAAAAATTTATATACTTGCACAATGGACAAAACAAAAATGATATATTATCTAATCAAAACAATGTAAATCAGAAAAACTTAAATGTTAATTTTCTCAAATCTCGGTACCTGGCGCTTGACACACTAATGCGTAACAGGGTCCAATTATCGACTGATACAATTAATACTTCTAGAAGAGAATAGGTACAACCAAAGTTGAAGCTTTTATATGCTTGGACCTGCACTCTCCTAGAATCAAATATATTCACAGCCAAAAAAGCTATACTTTATTTTTAGTAAACCTGTATATAGGCCTACATAAATATAAATTCATTATTTTTTAATTTATAATTAGTTAAGAATTTTTGTTACTTAAATAATAATAATATTTGTATAAAATTTTTAATAGTTATTAAAGTTATTGTATTATAATTGTAGACAATGTTCTCCCTCGTAACTTCCCCAAATCTTTTCTTCTCCCTCTAGTTAATGGAGGGAGGAGTCAACCAAAAATAAGATGGAGAGACAACACTTTAACAAATGAAAAGAAAAAAAATTACGATATTAAGAAATGTACATGTAAACGTACAGTGAGGGACAATATTAAGTTCCACCCAAGCGTTTTCTACATGTGATTATTTCATTGTTTTTATAAAAGAAAATGAAAATCTTTATTGGAAATTTTCTAGGTTTGAACCATGAAAGTTTCCATTAAAAAATATATAATATTTTTTTTTTAAAAACAATGAAATAATCACAAGTAGAAAACGCATGGGTGGGACTTAATATTGACCCTCACTGTGCATGTACATATATTTTCAAGAAAAATCCAATTATACCTTTATGAATATTTAAAATTTTTCAACATACTACAACTTTAATTTTGATTTTATATCACAAAATTCTTTTATTAATGATAACAACTGTGAAAGTCTAAACTCTAAAATTTTAATAGACATAAACGGAGCAATTGGGAAACAGTAGTAATTATTTTCTCTTCAATTGTTACTTTGCTTTATCTCTCAATTCTTTTAATTTTTTCTTTATGTACAGATTGTCATTTAAGTCATAATGTATGTATAAATAATTAATTAGTTTTTTTTATTTTATATTAAAATTTTTCCTCTTTTTTTAAATAGATTTTATTTTTTAATAATATGACTTGTTTAAACAACTTTAAAGATTGTTTTTCAAAATTAACGGATGATTAAGATTTAAATTAATCAATGCGATTTCCATTTTATTTAAGAAAATTCACCACGTAATTATTTTATTTCTCTAAATATTAATATGAAAAGTATTTATTTGTTCTTAATTTTTAAAATTACTTCAATAGATTTATTTCATTTGATCAAATCAAGAATTTTAATAAATTTTAAGCAGAGTTACTAATCCTGAGCAGACAGACATGAACCAATGTTCCAAAGGAAAAAAATTGTTATTACACGGAAAATTCCATAGATTTAATAAAAAAATATGAAATTCTTGATTAAATCTTAATAATCATCCGTAAATGCAGAATAACAATTTAATTCTAATAATTGATAACATCTCTATTTATTTATATGTTATTATTTATATCTATATGATTTACCATTGCATGTGATTCAATACATTTAAAAATTAGACAATTTTTTTAATGCGCTTGTTCTGGAATTTCAAAGTGTCAGAATTTGTGTTTAGGTTTATAATAGTATTAGTATCATAATATATTTATTTAAAAAAAAAAAAAAAAAAACATTACTGCCCGGTGATAATTATTCAATTACTTCCTCTAAATTTATAGAGGTCAGAGTCAAGTCTTTCTTTGTTGATTTTTTTTTTTTAATTTTAATAAATTTATCTTCCACTTTTTATTGCTATCGTATATTTATTATAATACAGTATGAATATCATATGAATTGCCTAAGATTTTTTCATATGCGCCGTGAAGTTATGCAACAATTATTAGAAGTAATTCCTAAAAGGTTGCCTATCTTTTAGGGAATTTTCTTTTTCGGTGTTAACTTATACTATACAACCGTTCATTTCCATTACCTACACTTTTCCAAATAGAACCTTTTCCTAAAAAAATTGAACTTACAGAGAGGAGCTGGCTAATAAAATAACAGAAATTAAAAAAAATTTCTTTTAATTGATAATCAACATATGGAATTGACCCGACTTGGGGATTTAGAAACTAAATTTTTTAGTCAAACCATTTTGGAATAAAATATTTTAACATCTCCTATCAAAAGTTCTAAGATGATGAGATTTAGAATTTAAAGATTTAATAAATTAGAAAATTTTATTGGCATAAAATGAGTACATTTTGATGTCCCGTTTTTGAGTTGAGCTTCCAAAAGTTCAAAAGTGGGAAAATTTTTAATTTAATAATAATAATAATAGCTCATAAGAACTTGGGGGTAAAGGAGCAGAATAAAAAAAAATTTATTAGATATTAAGTCCTTCAAATCAAAAGTTCACCATTTTTAGTCTTTTAGTAACTAAAAATTTCAAAACTAAAAATAGGGGACCTATTTTTGCCAATCGTACTCTATCACTCTCTTCTAAGAGGTTGAAATCAAAATTACACAATGTATGAAATTATGAGAGGCTAGTTATTCAAAAATGTTGAAGGGGAGACGATGTCATTCTGGGCCAATCACAGAAACTAATCACAAACCAAGCCAGTTAGAGGTGAATCAGAAAAAAACAAAAAATTGATACATGTATGTTGGCACTATAATAGATCAACTCATCTAGTTTTTAACGAAAAAATTATTTATAAATTATATATATATATATATATACAATAAAATTTGTGGAAGTTTATTGAATACATTCATTTGTACTACTCCACATCAAAATGTATATATATATATCTTCCAAATCCCCTAAAATAATAAAAGGACTGAGAAGACGGTCCTCATTGGAATAATCACTCTATATTAGGAGTCAAGAAGAAATACTGAAACAGTATAAACTCCATAAGTGAAAGAATCTACATATTTCAAAAAAATTTGATTTTTCTGTACTTATTTGACTGTCTTCTTCCTGTCGACTAATCAGCCAACTAGCTCCTATCCTTTTTTGTAACATCGGGCTATTTTATAATGTTAAAAAACAATTGAAATCTTTTATTTAAACAAACATTTTCTGACATCTTGAAGAAAGGCTAAAATAAAAATTTTCTTTATTTGAAATAAATCGAATATTGTTAAAAATTCTGTTAATATTGCGTTAGTTAGATAAAGCCTAGTACATTTCAATTTATTAAGAAATATAAGGCTTTCTTTTATTATATTTATATAGAAATATATAGTAGATATTTATATTTTTACATTAAGTCTATATGATATTTTATTTAAAAATTTGATATTCCTTAAGACAATATTAACTTTTAAGATCATTCCCTCCATTTAGTAGCCTATCGAGCCTAGACACGCCCTACCTATCATGTCCCTTTATAAAAGAAAAAAGGGTCATTCCTTCAATAAACAGTAGAGCATAAACATTTCAAATTTCACTACAAAAATGATTTGATATTTGATTCAAGATCATATCTAAACTCAGAATGTTAATCTAGACGTCCATTTAAAATTTTAAAATTTTCTTATGTTTATTCATATTAGATCGATTAATTAACAATTATCATTTTGAATAAAATGGAACGAGATAAAAACCAGGGCCAAATAATAATAATGTGAAAGACCCTTTTTTTCTTTTCTTAATTCATTCCCGGTGCAAGACGTGACATCATGAACATGTTGACAATAACATTTCTATGTTATAATTGTGAATAAATTCTCTTTATAGAGCAAATGAGTGTTTTCATTTTTTATGTATATTTGTTCAGACACTATGTGAACAAAAAGATTAGTAAAAAAATAAAACAACTTTCAGTGCAGCTCTCTGCTAAGTGACAAACATGTATAAAAAATTTCCATCAATGAATGTGATTAATATACGTCTGTCATTTTCTTATATTTTGTGTGTTTTTTTTTTTATTTATATACCTTTTTACTTCCCTTTATCCTTAAATATGTGAAAAAAAGCAATGGGAGGAAATTTAAATTTGGGAGATGATGATTTTAGTTCATTGTCGATATCCCCCTCACCCCATCCAAAATTTCTGGCTACGCCTCTGCTAATTGTTATTTAAAAAACCAAATCCTGTCTTAACCACCCCCCCCCCCCGCCAGTAATGTGGCAGTCTAAGAAGTCTAATGAAATAAAATCAAGAGAATACTTAAAAGTTTCATAGGAAAATTCAAATTTTTAAACTTTTATCTCAAATAAGGTAAGAGAAAGTAAAAAATGAATATAAAATCGTATTTCTAACATGCCTTTAAAGGAAGTTTTTGACTCACAAATATGGAGATGAAGGGATGAAATCGTCAACTAGACTTGAAGAGGATCTCAAGGAAGGAAAATCTTGAAGGAAGGAAGAAGAAGATAATCCACTTGGAGTTGGTTTCGATGTAAAGTCGAAAAGCTAAAATAAAATCAATTTATTTATTAATTGACAAATACTGTATATGCAAAAATATATAATATAGATTGATATTCAATTAATAATTCAATCAAAAGAGAGATAGATCACCTGCTTATAAATTTAATGCTGAAATTCATAAATAAATGAGAACACATTTCATTTTACTCATTAACAAATTTTACTTTTTTTTTAAGTTCTTAAAAATATTTACAAGATTAATGAAGATCAATTTTTTACTAATTAATAAATAATATATACATTTTTTTTTTCAATTTCACCAACTTGTCGATTTACAAAACTAATCGTTAAAAAATTAGTTTAGCTAAGAATAAGAGCCGAAACCAGGTAAACTTAAAAAGATTTAAATTTTGTTTTAAATTATAAAAAATTCTTTATTTATAATTTTTTATTAGGCCAGATCCATTCTATTCTTTTATTCGACTCTTTCTTAGCATGAGATGGCCAGGAATTGCCAGTGAAAAATACATCCATCGTTGAATTGGAAATATCAGGTAAGGATCGCGCAGAAAAGTTGAATTTCTTTTTATTTTTTATATTTCCCGACTTCCACGGACTCCAGTGAAAACCACCCATTTGAAGTCGATGTTCGCTTAAAATTTCATTTGTACGCCAAGAGACATCTTTTTGTTTGGGTTTCTTTATATTCTCTTTCCAGATTAAATCCTGAGGAAAATTTTTTTTTTAAGTACCAACCAATATTAATTTATTTTAACTTTTTTAGCGAGGGAGCATAGCCTGTATAATTATCATATTTGATGTTAAAGCGTAAATTTTATATTTTTATTTATAAAAAGAATATAATAAGAGGTAGGGCCGTAGCAGGGGGTGGGAAGTACAGATGATCCGAAAGGTTATCCCTCCCTACCACCAAAATGAATACCGTACATTTTATTTTAAATAAAAACTAATATATAAATAAAATTTTGTTTTCTTTAAATTTACATTCCGCAGGATTTCAACCTCATTGCTCTAAGCCTTGCCAAGATGTTTTTAATATCACACTTAGGCTGAACGCACACCAATTGAGCAAAAACGTTTTTGCCTAAAACTGTTTTTTTATTGAGCGTTTTGCTCGATCAGTGTATGTTGGCATTGAGCAACGTTTTGCTCTTGGACAAAACGTATTGCCCGAAACCGTTTTTGCTCGATCGGTGTGGGATGGCATTGAGCAAAACATTTTGCTCTTGGACAAAACGTTTTTTGCTCAAACGGTGTGCGTTCAGCCTTAGCGGAACCCCCCCCCCCCCCAACGCGTTTTTTTATCTTCTTTCAGATGGCGTGAATTTTTCAGTTTTTCCATTTATATTTTTTGTTTTTTAATTTAATTTTAAGTTGGGTCAGTTCCCCCTCCCTTGCCCCCCCCCCACACTCCTTTGGATACGCTCATGGATGAAATCATCCTCTCCGCAGTACAAGCAAGGGTTGTTTTGCAAATCGTTCTCTTATCTACTTTAACACATTGGATAGGAATGTGTAACGATTTGCAAAACAGCCGTTGCTTGTACTTAGAATAATTCCATCTCACTAGCACCGAAATATTTACAAAACAAAAGGATAATACGCAAATTAGTTTTTCAAGCTGAATGAATATTCATATGTAAATTGAATTTTATTTATCATATATATTTTTTGTGACTAAAAAGAAGACAATTGAATCGTTTATTTCAGAAACCACCTAAGCGACAAAATTTCAAATCATGTGTTTTTGGTGCTACTGTACAATTTAAAGGTAAATACATCTTTTAGATTATCCCAATAGCATGTTTTTGATTTGGTAAAAAAATATTTGAAGGAAACTAGACCTATACTTAAGCTGCAAAACTGTTTTCTTTAGTTTTCCGAAAGTTGAAAAAAGCGCACTTAGGTGGTTTCTGAAATAAACGATTCAATTGATCAGTCAATATTTACACAGTCCTGCAGAATTAAAATACTCAAGAAAATATATATACATTGTATATAACTCGTGAGTGAAAGTGGCTGTGATTGGTATCTGAGAACAATGGCAGAAGGTGGCAGCCAGGAATGAGGGTCTCTAAAACAATGAAACTCCCAAAGATTCGCGACGTTTCGTTCCAAATTTATTTGACCATCATCAGGCAATCAGGAGTTGTCATATGTTACTGATGATGATCAAATAAATTTGGATCGAAACGTCGCGAATCTTTGGGAGTTTCATTGTTTTAGAGACCCTCCTTCCTGGCTGCCACCTCCTTATTCTCAGAAAATATATATATACTAAACACAGACAACTTAATTCTTAATGAGACTTCAATAGCCATTATTTACTTTTTTTGGGGTACTTTAGTACTCTTCAAACGACATTTCCTTGACATTACGGAGTGGGAATTTTAAAGAGATACGAACGGGAGAAGACTATCATAAAGGTTGCCAGCCTTAGTTCGAGCAACTCTTACTGTCGGCCTTTCAAATACAACAAATGATTTTTATATGATAAAGAGCATAGCAATTGGTCTATTTAATTTTTTTTTTATTTGTTTTAAAGTCATTTTCAACATCTAAGGCCATTTAGACCCCATCCATATTTATTTTAAATGATTGGTAGCTAATTCAATTGAAATACATTTTTCTCCCTTGAAGTCTCCTTAATAGAACATAGGGATATCAGAAAAGATAATCACACAGGGGTTTGGCCCTAAAAGTACATGATGGCAACCAAGAGTTGTCCGGACAAAGACTGACTCCGTTAGTTATGTTGGTCTCATCTCCTCCCAATTCAAGCGACAGGCATTGAGTCGGACAGATTTTTACTTAATTCAGTAAAAGAAGGAAAAAGTATCAGAATAAATAAATTCCTTACTCTTATTTCTTCATATCCGGGTTGAAGAATCAAAGAATTTGGTTGAATAGGAAACATTCTTTTGAAACGTTTAGGCTTTTTCTGTTTTCTTAAATCATTGGCAAGTTGATGCCCTCTAAATTCAGAATCGTTTCGTAAAAGTCCTGCTGTCAGGATAAACAGCATTGTGATGGCAGATATCATGGCAGTGAAGAACATGAGGACGAGGAGGCCAAGAAACTGCCAGCCCAGTCGAGGAAACATATGACTTTGCTCCTGCAATTAAAAAGTTCTGTTTAATGACCAGACAATAGAGTATATTATTATTATTATAAAATTGGTGATAAACAAGAGATATTGAGAACAGCTGAAGAGCAATTCACAAATGGAAATGGAAATTTATTAAAACTAGCCAGGGGCTTTGCCGCCCCCTGGACCCCCCCTCAGCTGGCTCAGGGCCGCCTGCTGGAAAAAAAATTATCATTACTATACTCCAATCCAGTGCCTAATTTAGGATTTGTTTACATTCATAGAATACATAAATATTTCTCTATACATTTCCTATGGCAGAAATAGTAACTTTAAGAATTAATAACTCAAAAAGTTATAAGAATTTCGGGATGAAAATAATTTTCCTGTATCCCTAAAAGGTCCTCTTTAAGCATAAAAAATTTCGTTTCAAAATTCCAACGCGAAGTTGCCCAAATAGATTGACAGGCAGACAGACGAACATTACGAATTATATATATATTTCGACGTTCTAATTAGTAAAGTGCCTAACTCCATTTTTGTTTATTTTTCAGGAGAGCCAAAAAACATTTCTTTGTCATTGTTAAAGCCACTGTTACACAATTTTCGTGCGGCAACTTTATGAACCCAGTTCAGGGCATAAGGAGAATGATATTTTTCAACAGAAAATACAAAAAAAATGATTTTCAAAAAAAAGTGGAGTTAGACACTTTTCCACTGAGAGCGTCGATATTCAATACTCATATGCTAAATATAAAAACCACAAAGTTAGAAAGGGAACGTATAGTGAGTGCCAAAATCAAATTCCACCCATTCACTTTTACATGTGATTATTTCATTGTTTTTATAAAAAGAAATTTTCTGGATTTAGAAAACGATACTGTATTTTCTCTAATATTTTAAGAAAGATCAAAATATATAACATGCACGGGTGCCACATCTGGATGGCGACCACGAGTTCCCCGAGCTAGGACAGCTAGTTCTTTATATGTCTGTCTCTTCCTTCTATATTTTCAATAGGCGTCAGACCAGGCAACGGGCCGGCTGTTCTATTTCTTCCGGTCGCAAAAAAACATTCCACCGACCCCACACTGAGGGAATAAGGCCAGGAAAGAAGAAGAATCAAAATGTAAAGCCCTTTAACGGAATGTTTAAAACAGAAATATTTAAAAATCATTTTTAACAAGATATGTCGAACCTCAAGGTCTTATCGTGAGGTTTATTGAATTTAATTAAATTTTAATATAATAATTTCTCAGTTACATTTTAACAACCTTAATAATATCCTTCACTCAGAATATAGATTGTAAAAATTTAATTAAGATAAAATTATTCAAGAAATTATCATAGAAATTTAATATTGGCTCTATGGAGGGAGGAGCCTAAAAATTAATTTGAAAAATCCGAAAATTACTACAGTAAAGTTTGCTTCAATCAATTTTCAGGGCAAAATTAGAATATACATTTTAAAGAGGATCTACAAAATAATTGATTTATGAATTTTAATCAAAATCGTTAGAGCCAATTTTGAGAAAATCGAACAAAACTAAAAAGCAAAAAGTACATCAGTAAAGTGTACTTCAAACAATTTTTACCAAAAATTTTACTGGCCTATAGTTTTTAAAAAGCATGTAAAAACTAATTGATTTATGAATTATAATCAAAATCGTTAGAGTAGAGATTTAGAGAAATCCAAAAAAAAAAACTGAAAAAGTACTACAGTAAAGTACTAGTACTTTTTGGCCGATCTTGTTTAAAAGCTTATTTTCAGTGTTGGGGGGGGGGGGGGAGGGGTTACCTAACTTAAATATAAAATTTCAATCTGTAGCTCAACCTCTCTAAAACTAACAACAGGGAGACACACAGACCCGGGACCCACTTTTTTTTTTGGATTCAGGGGATCTCAAAGCATGCATCAAAATTTTTTGACATAATCGCAATACTTTCTCTCTCTATATATAACATATATAGGTAAGAAAAAGTAAACAAAGCAAAGCCAAGTTAAGTATCTCTCTTATTTGGACAAATTAGATATTGTTTATGAATAGTGTAGGCCTAAATATTATAAAAAATTACAAGGAGATTTAAATATAATTTATGCAGTGACATCGCCAGATTTTTCTCAATGGGAGGGGGGGGGGGAGGGAGCGGACAATATACATATAGGCAGGAATTTATGTCATCTTTAAAAGTTCAAAGAGTTTATATTTACATGAGGATCTTGATAATGTTTCCACTTGACCGCCAAGAGAGGTTCAATTAATACGCCCAACACTCCTGGTAACAGATGGACTTCCAAGATATTGCAATAATCCTCGCTGCTAAATTTATTCTGCGATCGGGCGATAAAATGGAAAATTAACGTATTTCCAATTGAGAGGATAATAGCGAATGTGGGATGATAGGCTTCGATGCCTGGCAGCAACAACACCAAGGATGATAAACCTCCTAAAGAAAAAAAGAAAAGAAAAAAGGGTATAGAAAAGCTAGTTAAAATTATTAAAGAATATTTTACTTTAGACATTTTAATATTTCATCTTTTAGCAATTCGTCGTATAAATTCATTAGTTTTTAAATGTATCGTTTATGTTTCTAAAACAGTACCGCAAACAGTATTTTTTGAGAAAAAGTTAAACCTTTAATCTTTTGTGCTTTATTGCAGGAGTCGGCAATCAGCGATTCATCCATATGTTTTTGTGTGGCCTGCTAAATAAAAACGACCCTTATCTTTATCCAAGATCAAGCAAATGACCCATCGTTAAATTACATATCGCCTGCTGAGAATCATAGTGGCGAAAGTCCGATATTCAACAATTCGAGAAGAGGCGTTTGAAGGTTTTATAAACATATACTTTTAAATATCCAGGCAACAAATGAATAGGCCAGAATCAATAGCAAGAATGGAAATATATTTTCGCCACTTTAGTACTCAAAAGAGAAGACGTTTTAACAACTTTTCGTATTATCCTCAAACTAGATTCTAGATATATAAAATATATTATATCAATGTTGGACTAAATTTTTCTTGAAACCCCCCTCCCCCCAAAATTGAATAAACATATATATTTTGGCTGATTTTGTCTTTATTTACAGTTCCCATTGCACTAACAAGTAAATAAATGAATGATAATAACCTTTGATACTCCTAAGCACAGTCCAGTGATCCAGAGGCGTTTTGAAATCAAGTCCGAAGCATATACTCTGGATGGCAATTCCTGTGCAGATGCTGAGAAGAGCATTCACGGAAACCGGTGTGAAACCGTCGAGGAAGTGCGAAGATCGAATCCCGTTGAAAGTGGGAAGTGGTATAACCAGAATTCCGGTGATGAGTAAAACATAGCCGAGAAGGGAGAGAGCAGGAGATCCAGGAGGAAGAGAGGTCTGGTCCAGAGAATTCAGCCGGAAGACGCGACGACCCAGAAATGCAAGGGCCATATAAGCCCAGATGCCTCCGTAGCCATGAACGAGCATGCCACCTCCCTGACAAGAAAAGAGCACAATAATAAACTAAAATTGATCATATTAATAGATTTTAGTAAAAAAAAGATATAGTGGTTAATTTACACACAGGCGGTCACCTTGAGCTCAGTAATTTATTTAGATGGCCACCAAACTAAAAAAAATATACTGATATTTTTATATTTTATTTGTAGAAGTAGCTGCAAATATTTGAGAAAAAATCTAAATCCTAAATCAGCCTCTAGGGCGAACTAATTTTATCTTATATACTATTGAACGTTTATTTGTTTGTTTGTAAGCACATCAGTTCTCGAAAACGGCTCTAACGATTTTTTCAAATTTAAAATATAATATTTCCGGCACCAATATGAAATTGGGCTAGGTTTTATCTTTGGGAAAATTCGGGTACTAGTATTTTACTGATGTATTATACTTTTTAGTTTTTCCATTTTTCTCGGAATCCCCTTTAACGATTTCTTTCAAATTTTAACTATTTACTATTTGAGGAATACAAAACAAATTACGCTAAGTTTCGTCTTTGGGAAACTGAGTACTAGTATTTTACTGGTGTACTTTTTTAGTTTTTTCCAATTTTCTTCAAATTTTAAATATATACTATTTTTGATAAACAAAACAAATTAATCTCTTTTTTATAAGTCCTCGAGTACTAGTACTTTACTGATGTGCTTTTTTAGTTTTTCAAAAATTCACTATGATTTATTTCAAGTATCAATATGATTACGATAGGTTTTGTCTTTGGGATACTTCGAGTACTACTACTTTACTGAGGTATAATACTTTTTAGTTTTTTCCAATTTTATCAAAAGAAAAAAACCACCGAGCTCCAGCTCGGTCATCCAGGAAATATTTAGCTTAAATTAGGAGGATCAAAATTCAATCTCTAATAAATGTATATGATTTCATAGTTGGTTTCATATCTTGATTTAATCTATAAATTATATATAATTAATAACAATAATATCTATATTAAATATTCAATAAATGATCATGTTTTCAAATAAATTTTAATTCTATAATTATGATAATTATATAATTGTTATTTTGCAATATTAATACATTATAATTGGTGTGTAGATGTACATCTCTAAATGGGGAATGTATATCTCAAAATGGGCCATACACATTCCTGGAGGGTAATTATAATATATTATCTCTACGAGATGTTAAGGAACTATCGATTTAATCCGTAAGGCTACTCCACTGCCCGATCTTCTCTCCTTTAATACAATTCTCATCTTCGCTTCTAAAGTCTGTAATCTCCTCTTAGCTCTATACGTTTTTCCAAGCGTTTCTCCAACTTTTTAAGCCATCTAAAAAGTAAGATTTTGGAAGGTCCTCAAAAGAGGCATCTGCTTGTGCGATGATCTCCTCGTTTGACGCGAACCGTTTTCCGCCGAGCCATTTTTTTAAGTTTGGAAATAAAAAAGTCATTGAAGGCCAAATCCGACGAATAAAGAAGAATAGAATAAAGAATAAAGATTTATTCGCGGGCAAGAGCTAGTCAGCTCCATTAGCCCTATTTGAAAGTTTACATAGTTACAGATATATTTCTCAGCTTTGTATTACATAATTTTTTCATTTAGCACACAACCAATCTGAACAACGTCCAGCGGTATGCAACGCGAGGTACAATACAAGAACGCAAAAAAAAAAAAATAAATAAATAAAAGACATCGCAAAACCGCACCAGCCCACCAACCACCCCGGAAGAATGCCGATCCGCACAGTGCAGCCAATCTCTCGAGCTGATTAAAAAGTTAATGTTGTTGGGATCTGTGTCTCCCCCACCCCCGATCAGCCCCGACCCCACCCCCAAAAAGTCAACAACGCACCACTAAGCTCTCCCTAGCCCTCGACGAGAAAGTCGCCAGTGTGGTGGCCCCCCTGGTCCCATCAGGGAGACCATTCCACAGCCTCACTGCCGTGACATGAAAAGAACCCCCATACAACACGGTTCTGTGACTGGGAAACATCAGATGGTAAGGACGTATTCTGGAGCCCAGATAGCTGAAGTAGCCGCGCAGATAGCCCGGACAGTCGCCCCGTAGAACCTTCCAAACAAGCTTGAGACAAGCGAGATTGCTTATTTGCTCCACCCTCAGCCATCCCAGCTCTCGATAGAGAACAGAGACATGTGCGTCTCTCCTTAGTTGGAAGACGAATCTGAGGGCATAGTTTTGAGACCTTTGAAGCCTAGTCATCTGAACGCGGCCCAGATCCGTCATCACAACCGCTCCATAGTTGATGAGGGGAGAGACAAGCGCCTGTGCCAAATAAGCCCTGGCTCTGACCGATAGAAACTGTCCAACCTGCTTGAGGTCGTGAATCACCCTTGAGACCCGATTTCTAATTGAGTCCACCTCTCGACCCCAGGTGAAGTTTTTTTCAAATGGAGGTCCAAGTTTTTCACCACGTCCGAATAAGGGATTCGCGTGCCGTTAATCACAATCGAGGCCAAGGAGTCCTCGGCTATTTTGTTCCTCAAGCGTGAGTAACCTATTATGATAGACTTTGACTTCTGGGGGTACATCATCAGTTTTAGGTTTTTAAGTGAGTCAGCAATCTGCTCTATTTCTCGGTTCATTAGGTGAATGGCGGAGTCCAGGTCTTTTATATCACAGTGTGGGTAGAGTTGGATGTCATAAGATGGTTGTTGTAATAATTCGAACTTCAATTCCATAATTTTAGAATCGAAACTGCACAGGTGTGCACCTGTGCATTGTCTTGATGGAAGAGGATATTTTTCATTTTTTCAAATGAGGGCGTTTTTTCTTGATTTCTTCGCTCAACCGGTGCAATAACGACGCATAATACTCTTCAGTTATTGTTTTCTCTTTTTCCAAGTAATCGATGTAGATGATTAAGTGTGCATCCCAAAAACCGTGGCCATCAACTGATTTCCCTCCCTGGGAAGGGCGGTACAGGGGGGGGGGGGGGGGGGGGGGCTCGTCCCCCCAAATTACTTTCGCAAAAAAATTTATTTTTAATGTAAAATTTTTAAAATTAATACTTAAAAATTTGATGTGTATTTATATTCTGACAAACAAGTACAGAATGCGCTTTTAAATTACCGAAATTAAAAAAATAGTGTCCTGTGCGACGAGTCACACCAGATTACCCCCCCCCCGAGAAACACCTCTGGATCCGCCCTTGCTTCGGAGCCAGTTCGCCTTCAAAGATCCACTGTTTTGATTGTTCTTTTGTCTCTGGCGTGTAGTAATGTACCCACGTTTCGTCTACAGTTATATGTATCGACGTAGAAACTGGCCAGGATTGCGTCGAAAAAGCGTCAAAACAGCCTAAGAGGCGACCACACGATTGCGTTTATTCTCCGTTGAGAGCAAACGTGGCACTCATCTTGCCGAGATCTTTTTTACCAATTTTTCCCAATTTTTCTTCCAAAATAGAAAACACAAAACCTTGAGATATGCTTGTGGCCTCAACTATTTCGCGCACTTTGATTCGTCGATCACTTAAAACCACATCGTGAATTTTGTCAATCATTTCGGGGGTCATCTTTTGTGAATGTACGGCCACGTTTAAACTCATTTGCCCAATTATAAACATTTGCGAACACACGAGCACATTATCTAACTTAGCTTTGATTTCTTTCGGTGTTAGGCCTTTTAAATATCGACGGTCTAATTAGCAAAGTGCCTACCTAACTCCACTTTTTTTCGAAAATCATTTCTTTGTATTTCCTGTTGAAAAATATTATTCTCCTTAAGCCCTGAACTGGGTAAGAGCGTAATTCAAATTTTTCGGTTCGAAAAGTTGCCGCCCGAAAAGTGTTTAACAGTGGCTCTAACTATGACAATGAAATGTTTTTTGGCCCTCCTGAAAAATAAACAAAAATGGAGTTAGGCACTTTGCCAATAATTAGCAATTAATTATTAGAACCTCGATATAAGTGTTTAATCACCGCAAACTCACTTTTTTCCATTTTCTAAAATAAACAAAAGTTTCTTACATCAATCGACAATAAAAATGATACTATATGGTGGATATAACAGATTTTGTCAGCTGTCTAGTGGATAATGATGCTTAATAAAAACAAACAAATTTCGACGCTACGAGCGAAATCTTGTGGATTTTCTAAGGACTCATTGAATGACCCTCGTATAAACAAAGTTCACAGGTGAACAATGTTTAACTTGGTGATAATCCTAGACGTGTCATGTTTAATCATCCCTTAAACTGAGTTCAATGGTGACTTTGTACAATAAGGGGCTTCCATGCGTTTTCTTTTTTGATTATTTAATTTAGTTTATATGTTTAAAATAGCATTCAAGATATTGATAGTCGTTTTGGATATGTATGATTATTTCATTGTTTTTATTAAAGAATTATTTTCTATCTTTGAACTACAAAGGTTTTGTATAATTTTTCAAAATACACTGAAATAATCACATGATAAAACGCATGGGGATGCTTAATATTAATATAATAATATTGGTCACGATTAAGGTGAATTCACACCGGGACCTGACTTGACTTGAGTTGAGAGCCCGGTGAGGAACCCAACCTATGTATTCCTATGGAGGTGCACACACTGCTGCCGACAACTCTGTTTCGTCAGCAGTGTGTGCACCTCATTTAATTTAATTTTATAAAATTACTAGTATTATTAAACTAACCTGATCATGAAAAGACAAATCATAATTAGAGAATATTTTCGGTCTTAGCCAAGCGTCTTGATGCCATGACCAATGCAAGATCAAAGGTTGTACGATGCCGGCTGATACCAGATAGACCTATAAAAAAAAATTTATATTGTTATAAATAACTATTGAAAATGAAATGATGCTGGAGGTAAGTAAAAGTAAGTTAGTAGTAAGAGATAGGGAAAAAATGAATTCTCTTTTCCTAGATTTAGAATTACAAATTTGAAGAATATTTATTTCATTTCCCAAGTTTTAGAGGTGAGAATATATATCCGTAATATATATTATATATACGAGGTCTCAAGTTTGCAAGATATGTTTGTGCTTTAGATTGGGCAAAAGACGGCGCCCTAAGCCTGGAGGTCCTGGTTCGACTCCAGGGGGTGCAATTTTGCCTAATCTTAAGCACAACAATATCTCGCAAACTTGCTATCTTAAACGATATTTTGACTGGCTATTGAACAGTCTATTTAAGCATTGATTGAAAAAATTCCATCCTTTTCAAACAAGGCTCAACTTTGTTAATATACGAGATCTGATCAAAAAGTATCGCGAATTTTGTGTTTTTTCAAAAATTATTTATTCATGAATATCTATTTTGTTCACTTGAGCCAACGATTTTTCAATCCTCGAGGCACTTCAAAAAATGATTTTTTGTGAACTTGTTCAGCTCCATCTTCGATGCCGTCTTTATTTTCTCAATCATAGCGTAGCGTCATCCTTTCATGGGCCTCTTTAGTTTCGGGAACAAGAAAAAGTCACAGGGGACCAGATCTGGGGAATACGGTGGCTGCGGCATTATTAGTGTGTTTTTTTTTTTTTTTTTTGAAAAAATCCAAAATTCGCGATACTTTTTGAACAGTCAACCTATAATTAAAAAAACAATTTTATTAAGATCTCAGGAGAAAAAGTTTTTTCAAATTGTTGGATGCTTCATAATGGCATGAAATTTATTTAACCGGCACTGTTTTGTTTGAATTTTTTAAAAGAAAAAAAAAGGGCTTAACCAGAAAATCCACTTTGTAGAGATTAATTAAAAAGAGACCATGTAGTATGATCTTGAAAATATTATACCGCTTTGCTTTTCGAAACTATTTTTTGGGCATATGTGGGCATTGTTTTTTAGAAAGACATCAAATAATATGAAGCATAATTTGAAAAAATTCAAAAAAAATTAAAGTAAAAAATGACAAATATTAAAAGTAAAAATTTTAATTTTTTAAGCAGCCAAATAAAAGAAAACTCTTTAAAGCAAACAATTTTAATTAAATCCTAAGTCTATTATTTTCAACCTTTAAAGACCACTGATTAAAAAAAAAAATATTTAGAGTGATCGCAGTCCATTTTTTTCTATTCCAACTAAATAATTCGGAAGGGTATCTGTTTCTCAGCGTGTTTGTGTATGTGTGGAAGAAATGGATGGCCTCTTTCGTCTCCTAGAAGAAGAAGAAAAAATGAGTGCTGGGTGAATTCTCTAGGGAGCATCTTTTAAAAGGAGTAAGGGAGCCCATTAGACCCCTTCCTTGCAAAGTGAAGGATCGCCTTCTTTTACGTTCATGTTTAAAATATCAGATACAACTCCATTCTACAGACAATTTAATTTTGTTAACATGGAAAATTTTAAATTACTGCATCCTCCCTTATCTTGTTTCTTAATTAATAGATAAAAATAAGACTAAAAAAAGGTTGCGAGATAATTTTGGAAATCTCTAGGATTAAAAAGGTGATGATTAGTAAATCAATTTATTTAAATAAATTAAGTCACTAAAATTATTAACAAATTATTCATTTTATTTAAAATGAATGTATATACTTGTGTTGCAAAGGCCATGTTTGATTCTAAAATGAATGATGTTTATCCTAATTCAAAATTTTACAGATGCTCATAAAATTTAGGACAGAATTTGTGATCATCTTAGGGACAAGTGTGAAACAGACTATAGATTTTATATATATGATGCGGAAAAGAAAAGGAAAATTTCACAAATGGAGTTGTTGATATTTTATTGAAGACGATAATTTCCTGAACATTTTAAAACCAAAACCACTATGATATCTGAAAAACTAAAAAGGTTACAGCCTTTCAAAGTTATAGATATAAAAAAAACTAGATTTTGAGGAAAACGCAATGAAAAACTATTTATTTCGAAAAATACGTTTCCCTAATAATCCCATAGTGACCATGACTCCCAATCTGTTTTTGATGTCGATTGAGTTCATCTTGAGATGATCTTTAAAGTTTGAAAATGTTGCAATGGTTTCAAAAATGGATCATTTGTTTTAATAATAAATCCAATATAGTAATAAATTGAATTCAGCTTCTTAGCGATGAGGAATAAACAGTCTCTAGTGGTGTAATGAAATTATTTTCCAATCATCAAGATTAAGCAAATTTTTTTGCTTCTGAGAATAAATATTTGATTGCCCATTTGATATCTTTGATGTTCACCTGATACAAAAGCAAAAAAAAAAGAAGAATGATTTGTTATTTAAGATAATAGAGAGTGAGAAATAATAAAAGATGTTTATGAAAGGAAAAAGAGGGTGATAGTAGAAAATAGGTCAAAGTGGGAATTGAACTATCTCTCTCTCTTATTTTTCCTTAGCTTTCCAGAAACGAACGTAGATCAGTAAAATGACAAAAGGGGTTTCTAAAAAGAAAAAAGTGAAATAAAGGAAGAAAAAAAAAGAAAATGCCAGGAGTAAGCAAAAATATGGATTATTATTTTGGATGAAAAATAAAAAAATGCAGAGTGGGATAAAATAAATACTTTCAAATGAATCAGTATCAGTCAGTATTATATATATTTAAATAATTATTAGATTAGATGTCATAAAACGTTTTTAAAAAACACTTTGAAACACCCCATATATTAAAATTTAAAAGAAAAATATAATTTTTAGAAAATAAATATAAAAAAATTTATCAAATTACTATCAACATAAAAATTCATATGGTGGTCAAGTCTTTATGTTTTATGTCTCTTTCATTTCTGTTCATCCTAACTTATTAGGATTTCATCCTTTTAAGAAATATTCTTTTTATAGAGACCTCATTAGTTTATTTTTCAATTATTATCTTCTTTATAAAGTTAGTTAAGGCTTATTTTTTAATAAATCTAGAATCTGGTTGTTTAATAAATTATAACAATAATAAGCTGCCATAAATCCCTCTTAATTAATGAGAAGTATCCTCTTAGATGGCTTAAGCAATTAAGTTAAGCTCTGGTCGTGTCGTGATTATGTATTAGTCTATTAGGGTTCCTCCATATAGAGATCCCGCCAAATATTAATAGGGAAGACAAGAAAAAATTCGAAAATATTTTTGAATATTCCTACAAAAGCTTTTATCGGCTATATATATATATATATATATATATACAAGTAGTATTAATTTTAGCTGCTTTTATATTTTCCAATCTTTAACCAATTGACAGATAATAAGAACTTGTATAATATACAGGGTGCGGCACGGGAACTTCCTTATTTTAAACAATCGATAAAACAAAAAGTATTGGAGGTATTATTTTAATTTTTTTTTGTTGCTCTTTGAAAATGACATCTTGAAAGAGGCCACCGTTCTGCTCAATACATTGGGAGAGTCGAAATCAGAAGTTTTGGATCACTTTGGCCAGCATTTCCGTGTCGGTCTTGGTGATAACACCACGTATATTTTCTTCAGTTTATCCAGAGTTTCCCGACGATTAGTATACACCAAGGATTTGATATATCTCCATAAAAAAACACAGGGTGAAAAATCTTGCAAGCGCGCTGGCCACTCAAAATCATTCAGCGTTTTAGTTTTGAGAGTGGTCAGCGCGCTAGCAAGATTTTTCACCCTGTGATTTTTTATTAAGGGGATATCTCAAATCTTTGGTGAATACCAATCGTTCGAAAACCCTGTATCAGCTGAAGAACAATATTGGTGATGCTATCGCCAAGACAAACACGGAAATGGCCGAAGTGGTCCAAAACTTCAGATTTCGACTCTCCCAATGTATTGAACAGAACGGCGGCCCCTTTCAAGATATCATTTTCAAAAAGCCACGAAAAACAATTTAAATGTACCGCTATATATATATATATATATATATATATAAAATAAATAATATCTCCAATACTTTTTGTTTTATCGATTGTTTAAAGTAAGGAAGTTTCCGGGCCACACCCTGTACAAAATCAAGAATATATATTGAGGGACAATATTAAGGCTCACCCATTCGTTTTCTACTTGTGATTAATTTATTGTTTTTAAAAAAATTTATATATTTTTTAATTGAAACTCTCATGGTTCAAACCAAGAAAATTTCCAATAAAGATTTTCATTTTCTTTTATAAAAACAATGAAATAATCACAAGTAGAAAAGGCATGGGTGGAACTTAATATTGAACCTCACTGAACATGTGTATTTTAAATGAATAGATTACAATATAAATAGATAATAAAGGGGTTGGAGAGAAATAACCAGCAACTTTATAGCTCCACCTGAGTTGCTGGTTATTTCTCTCCAACCCCTTTACTCTACTCATCCCAGCCTAATATTCAAACTAAATAGATAATAACTGATAAGACCGTGGATAATGATTTAACGAATATGCGCCCAAATATTTTATTTTTTAAGAAATATCCCTCACCAGAGAATATCCGATAGGATGCATTCGGCCAGCAGTCATCGAAGTGAAGATTCCAGTAGCAATCATAACGCTCGACCAGCCGAGGATCATTTCTTCAGACCATTCAAAACCTTCTTCTTGCCAAATCCATTTGTTATGTCCGATGAGACCAAAAACCGTATCGCCAAAAGCAATGGGGAATCCCAATATCAAGAAGGTCAAAGTGGAGATAGACAGGTCAACCAGATTTTGCAGAATAACACTCTGAAAAAAAAAAAAAAAAAAAAATAAAATAAAAATAGAAATAAAATATTTGTATATTCCTATATAAATTCATGTCAAAAAATTGATGTCTAGATTTCGATAGATATACAAAGAAGTCGCCAGAATTAAAAAAAGTGGTTTTCGCGACATGGTCTGTCTACCTGTGCACAAAATATCTCAAGAACGAAAAGAGCTAGGAGGTTGAAATTTTATATTTAAGTTAACAATCCTTCTGGCACGTGACAAGAAGCTTTTGAACAAAATCGGCCGAAGAGTACTAGTACTTTACTGATGTACTTTTTCAGTTTTTTTTTTCAATTTTCTCAAAATTCGCCCTAACGATTTTTATTAAAATTCATAAATCAATTATTTTTTAGTTGTTCTTTAAAATGTATATTCTCATTTTTCTCTCAAAATTGTTTGAAGCACACTTAACGGGACAGGGAAAGAGACACCAGGTGTGTCAAACTCTAGCTTTACAATACAATTTTTTTAATTGATGGCTTCAAATTTGAGAACTCTAGCAATGAATTAATATAAAAAAAAAAACGCCTTCAGTGTTAGACATCCTATTGTCCTTTTCAAATGCAAAAGATGCTCAATACTAAAGCAGACAAATAAAATATAAAATTATATGTTCAGTAGTAACAGGTTCAATATCAATTTATGACCTACCATTTAGGTCAACATCTCAGTTGGATTGTTATACCCTCCCTTGCGTCTCACTTACCAAAAAAAGAGAAGAAGAAAATATTACAGGTTAGCATTCAGAGTATAACAAATTAAAAAGAAAGAGAAAATACGTAAAAAAACAATAATAACTCTTGAATCTATAGCTATTGGCACCCCAGGCAGTCCGATGATTTATTTAAGCCAAATAAGATTTAAACTAAAAAAAAAAAATTTTAAAATTTAAAAAAAAAAAAAAAAAAATTAAAAAAAAAGGGGGTTTTTTTTTTTAAATAAGAATGCCTGGACCCCAATATATATAATATATATATATATATATATATATTCATAATAACGGTTATCGCTTAAAGTCTTATATGGCCTCCTCAAGAATGTCCTCGGGCTTGGTGTAGGGGTTAGCGTGCTAACCTCGTATACCAAAAGTCGCGGGTTCGGACCCCAAGCAGTCCGATGATTTTATTTAAGCAATTTGGTATCCAAATGGCTTAAATAAGAATGCCTGGACCCCCAATATGTATATTAATCATAGTAGCGATAGTTTAGTTGAACTATCGCTCGACTAAAAATCGAACCTGTGCGCCCAGCCTTAAAAAATGTCATATTGTTACTTAGAAACAAGAAAAATTAAATAAACAGAAATCGACCAAGCTCTTATTTGTTTTTGTTTTTTTAAATAAATTAAATGGATATGATATACCAGAGAATTACTATATTACTATATTACAAGTATAAACTATTAATATTTTTCAAGGGAGTATCAATATTTAATAAATTATTTCGCAAGTTTGCTTATTAAAGTTTATAAATCCATTTTTATTTCTGATTACTTAAAAATAAAAATAAATTTCTTACAGAGACGTTATTAGCTGGTACGCTTCCAATTTGAATAATTAAAAATCCAGCCCTGGCTAGAAGGACACAGATAGTCCTAAGGAAGGTCAGCAATGATGTCAGCTGGTATAACCCAAGCTCTAATTGAAGTTCCTCCATCTGGTCCAACTTGAACTTGGATTAATATTTAAAATATAAGAGCTTTTCTCTCTCTTTTTTTCTTTTAATATTTACATTTATATTGCTCTTTTTCTCTCTTTCCACGGCCTCCAAAATAATATGATGATGTTGATACGATATAAAAATTTAAAATATACATTGCAGTCTTACTTTAGAGACATTCCGGTGTTACATTAAAGATTTTCTCTCTTGCTTTATTTTTTTTCCAACAAGATGAATGAATGACGACATAAGGCTGAAATAAAAGAAAAACCAATATAAAAAAAAAAATATTTTAAACAAAAAGAGATTAACATGTTGACTAAAAAAGAAAAAAGTATTAAAATAAGTAATGAATATTTATAATTCAGTTAGAATTAATTTGAACATTGAAAATTATTCCCTTTAGATCAAAAGTTGTCAAATTGGGAACTCGTGGGAATTTGTGAGTGATTCAAGAAAGCAAATTAGAAACTTACAAGGTGGTTGGTAAGACAGTCGGATGCTTGTTGAAAGGTGAAGGTCGAGATTTCTTTACATGGCTGATCTTATGTTGAGTTACTCGTGGTCGCAGCGCAAGTATTCCAGAGGAGGCACTGATAAAAAGAGAATACATTATTTTAATTTTAACACTAGTCGAGCCCTTTGCAACTTTTTGCACGGCCCGCCAAAGTCAGATTTTTTTTTTTAGACTATTCAGGCCTCTCCAAAATAAGATACTAGGCATCAAAAGTTTCAAACAAGGAGAAAAATAAAAGCAAAAACCATTCTCTCTTGAAAAATAATTTTCTTTTCTTTTGTTGTTACATTTGAATATGAGGCCCCCCATAAAAAATTTTATTTTGAAAATGGCCTGCCGTCCGAAAAAGGTTGCCGACCCCTGATTTAGTATACGAGTTACTAGTCTAATCTCTTCTTTTTAAACGCATTTTTTCCGAAAATAATCCATTCCCAATAATCGGTTATGAAAAATAATCGAATTAATTTTTTCTTAAAAAATAATCGATTATTTTGCGCAGCCCTAGTTACGACATATAGATCTTTAATAAAAGGACAAAATAAAATATTAACAATTAATCTTCCATCAGCACTCGAAAAATCGACAATAAATATAAATATATTTGTGAAAACGGGTGATATATTGGCTGCAGGGGGGGGCTTTCTACTCTTCCTAAGAGTTATTTTTTAATCTTTCACATATTTTTATTAAATAAATTAGGTAAAAAAATACAGCCATCTTTCTGTAAATCTATTGAAAAATTGATTTGTTCTTTTTGATTTTCATATTGACATATTTTTCTACATATAAAAAAAATAAATTAATAAATTTGAAACTCACCGCGAATAAAAATAACCAAAAAACACTTTGACACATAAATGACAGAAGATTTTTATGTTAGATGATGGTTATATAAAATTGACCCCCAATTATTTTTAGACAAGCCGGTATTTTATTTATTTTTTATGTTTTTATATTTATGATCTATATTATATAGGCTTATTTGGTAAATATTGTATTCATATTATTTTAGTTGTCACATGTATGGACCCATAAATATTTGTGAAGACAAGTTTTTTGGCCCTAAATTTTAATATTTGTATTTTACAAGTCGTTGTTAGCCCAATGATGTGAATGTCTTTTATTAAATGAACATGGCGGAATGGCTGGGCGAAGAAAAAATAGTGAATTTTAATAAATAATTACTGACCTGTTGATGAACATTTAAATCACAGCAAACAGGATGATCCATTTTGCATATAATTACATTTTGATTTTAATCGGAATTGAACGAAGCCCAAAAAGATAAAAGAATCATATCTTGAAGAAATGCAGGCAAACTTGTACTCGATCCAATCCTTTCTAAAATGCTCTGAACCAAAGAGTATAAAATACTCTTTGCCGCTCTTTGCTCTGAACCCGCTTGAAAATCATGAGGATGAAGGAGGAAGTTCAACTAACCAAATCATAATAATATTTACTTAATATAAATTCTTTATTAAAAAAAATTTTCCAGTAAAAAAAAATATTTAAATAATTATTATTGTTTTATTTAAAATAAACTTTAAATTTCCTTGTTAAAAATGTACATCTAATTTAAATGTTGATTTGACTAAGATAGTAAGTGATCAAATTAATCAGTGTAAAATATATACTCTGTGGTGCAAAGTATATTTCTTATATTCGTGTTTGTTTTTTGGAAATTTATTAATTATTAATGCTATCAAGGTATGTAAAATTAATCTTTTCATTTATTGGAGATGATTTATTAATTCCTTAGATTTTCGATTTATTTATAATATTATTGGTGATTATTTTATTGATTATATTATTTTTGTTCCCGGGTGACATTTTTACTCTTTCATAACTATATTTTTTTTTTTTTTTGAATAATATTGCAATATATAGAGAGAATGTTTTGTTTGGCATTAATAATTCAATATCAAGATTTTTTTTTTATAAAAAAACACTCACGCTTTTTTCCCATTCACACTCACATTCACACACACATACACACAGTCTTTTCGGCAACTTAGGCCATATAAGACTTTAAACGATAACCGTTATTATGAAAATATATATATTGGAGTCCAGGCATTCTCATTTAAGCCATTTGGTATCCAAATGACTTAAATAAAACCCATCGGACTGCCTGGAAACCGAACCCTCGACCCTTGGTATACAAAACAGGCGCGCTACCAACTACGCCAAGCCCGAGGGCGTCAAGATTTTTAAGAAAATAAATATTTTGAAGGTCCCAAAGACCGAAAAAGTGGGTCCTATAAAATACTCTGTCCCGCCTGTATGTGTATCAACAAAATAGCCCACTAGTACCCTGCTTTTCTGATGTACTTTTTCAGATTTTTAAAATTTTAAACAAATTTAATTAAAATTCAAATGTATTTTTTAGTTCTACTTTAACTTTTGAATTTTTGAAGCCTCAATTTACTCTTATGCTGATGAGATTTTCTCTTAAACGATTTTTTTTACCTTAGAGAGACTCTGTTACAAGTTGAATATTTCATATTTTACTAACATTTTGAAAATAAAACTATTTTTATCTATAAATGGAGGGATGAAACATCTCTGATCTTGGGCACAGGAACCAGATAAATTTTATTATTCAAAATCCTGATTCAATCACACTGTCCGCTTGGCAATATGTGTATAATTTCCAATAACTGAAGATATCAAATAAATTCAGGCCGAAACGTCTTAAGGTGCGATCACACCGGAACCTGACTTGACTTGAGTTGAGTCCGGTGGCGGACCCAACCTATTTATTTCTATGGAGGTGCACACACTGCTGCCGAAACGGAGTTGAGCGAAGCTACGTCACGATACGGACTCTGGTGGCTAACCAATTTTGTTGGATCGGGACCTGACTCCGGCTGGCTGGGAAGCCAACATGGCCGACTTTTTCAATCAGCTGTTTGATCGGTTCCTTAATAAAAACATTTTTGGCAATATAGGGCTTTATTTAAGTAATAATAATACAAATAAATAATAATTTTGAGATAACTTCTATTTTTTTGTTAAAAATTGCAGGAAATATTTGTTAAGTCAAAACAAATAGATTCCAAATTTTTTTTAAATTAATAAAATATTATTTTTTAAATAGTCAATTAAGAAATATTTTTACTTAAAATTTAGTAAAAATATTTCTTGATATAACGATAATTAGTTTTATTAAGTTTATTTAGAAATAAATTGCTGGGAAGGAATAAAGTAACATTCAAGTAAAAGCATTGTTAACATCAGCGACATACTTATTAGACATGGGTGATACTGTATCAATCTGATATTTTGTATCAGGTATGAAAAAGTAACAGATAGTCATAATGGGTGCGAGCAAAAAATATCAGGTATTTGAGTAACAGCTACTCAGGCACACTCCACTAGACTCGTACTGGGTTTCTCGCGCTTGCGCATTGATCAAATACTTGCTTTTCACTTTAGAGCAGGGGGGTGCACTCCAATGGGAGAATTTGAAATTGTGTGACGTCACGTATGCCACCCCAGTGAGAGTTTGACACTTGAATCCGCTAGAGAGCAGGGTAGTCAACCCATGAAATGATCATGTGATTTCTATATATATTATATTCAAATATTGTCAAATACGTTAAAATTGTCATTCAAGAGATAAGTATTGGATTTCATTATATACTTAAAAATGTTTTTAATTATATTTATATGTTTATTAACTACATTTCCATTTATATTTTTAGGAAAAAGAAAATGTTTAGCAAAAAATTGCAATAATTATGACAAACTAATGAAATTGATAACCTAAAGATCATTCGATTTGGGCACAGTATTCCTAAAAATAACAGTCACCTGTGAGATCTTTCACAACAAATGGAAACATCAAATAAGATAAGTAATTTTTCTAATAAAACTAATAAAACTATGATAAATATTAGTGAAAATCAAACAATTGTCAATATTTTTGACAATAGTTTGAGAACACCAAATATTCTTTAAAATTTATTATAGAAATGGAGAAAGATCATCCATTAAATGATACATCAAATTCCTTAGAAGTTTTTTCTTTTGCTGAGGATTCAGATGTTATTCGTCGACAAAACTATCAACCGGACAACTCGCCTAATTTACCAATAACTTACGTTACTAATTTTGATTCTTTTTCAGATCGTCACAAATCTATAACAAATGACAATTTAACTTTATTTATTTATCTCTTGTGTATTTTTGTTCATTTTTACATATTATAAATTTTTTTATTTCTTTTTTGTATTCTGTACCCCAAAAGGTATAAAATGTATTTATCTGTATTTTAAATAAATAGTTTATCTTTCCAAAATATCTGATGTTTATGTTATAAAAAATACCCAGATTCTTTCTATATTAAAAATTACTTATTAACAAAAAAATAATATATATAATTAAAAAAAAAAAATCAATCAATAATATATATATATATATTTACACGAAATACATAATTTTAAATTTAGCGGCTAAAATTTGGTTTGAATTTTGCGCAAATTCCCTGCGTTCTGATTGTGCCACCCTAATGGCGGACAAAAACCAGAAATTAACATTGAGTACGCTCTCTGTTTATATATATACTCTGTGCTTTAGAGCTTCGTTCCTTACCCGATACAGTTTTCGTTGCGCCTGTTCTCTCATTCCTCTCTCTTGCGACCCTCAACTCGCGACGCCCAGCCCCGTCTCTTCTCTCCTGACAGGGCAATTTCGCTAGCTCTGGCGGTCTTTTCGAACGTCATTCCGAATCATTTTTACATTTATTACTCTTTTTTTCTCACTAGGCCCTATAATAATTAAATACAAATCTAATTATTACTAATATATTATTTCTCTTTTCTTTACTTTAAGAAAGAGAGGAGAAATGAAAAAAAAAATCTTTTTTAATAAATAAGTTATCTTTTTTTACTTTGAAACTATTTTTTTATTTAAAAACATTAATTAAAAAGTAAAAATACAAGTAACTGTGAATTTAAAAACATAATGAACTTCAGTAAATTAAATTTCTTTCGCTAGTAAAAAAATTTGTTAATTATTTTTCTAGTGCAGTATATAACATGACATTTTAAATTTGGAGACATTAAAATGTCAGTTCAATCAGTTTGGAAAACTCTTTAGTAATGAATAATTATGAGTTTTTGATTTTTCAAGTCAAGAATATTTATAAATACAGGGAAAAACTTTGAAAAATGTTAATTTAGTCTCTAAAATGACATTTCATACTAGGTATCGAATCTGTTACTTGTATTTATGTGAAGTTAGCGTTGCTGAGTGAAATTTATATCGGGTACAAAAATATCTGGTAAAAATATCGGGTACGAACAAGTACCTGTAACAGCGAGCACCTGGTACAGCAAAATCGCGTATCGACCCATGTCTAATACTTATATACCAAATATCAGAGAAGTAAGATTACGTCACTCCAGTCAAGTTTTAGTGTGTGACCCCCCTCAATTCGGATTCGGTTAGAACTCCAGTCAGTAAACACAAGTCAGGTCCCGGTGTGATCGCACCTTTATTCTGGGAGTTTTATTGAACCTCAAACATTCCAATTTGGCTAATATCTCCATTCCTCCATTATAATCACATCACACCCACAACTTAGATCAACCATTTTTATCTATTTATAAAATATTCTGTAAATTAATAAATGCTATTTGAAATGTTTTTCAGATGTTCTACATTTGACTTCAACATATGAGTTCCCTTTCCATCATATCACCAGTAAATCGTCTCGCCATAAATCTCCATCAAACGGTGAGTGTGAATTCCAGGATCAGATTTTTAAATCATTGAGTCTAGTACAGGGGTGGCCAACCTTTTCACGAATTTCAGAATTTCACTTCCTGCAGGGCTATTTTCCTATTTTTTTTAACTACTCACCATAATGTTCTTTTAGTGATATGCAAGCCTTGAGTGATATGTACAATAATGTTAACATAAAGTGTTTAAGATAGCAAGTTTGCGAGATATGTTTGTGCTTAAGATTGGGCAAAAATGCACCCCCTGGAGTCGAGTGTGAACTCCAGGATCAGATTCCATTCTTTTCAAACAAGTCTCTACCTAGTTAATAAAGTTTTTAAGTGTGAACCTGGTTCCTAATTATAAAACTTTCTGAAGTCGATTTATTCTTTAGATTGGGCCGGCGCCCTAAGATAAGGGTAGTCCACCCGCCGCGAAAGCGTGGTCATCTTTTAATTTTGACCTGGTTCGACTCCAGGGGGTACATTTTTGCCCAATCTTAAGCATAAACATATCTCGCAAACTTTCTATCTTAAACGATATATTGACTGGCTAATGAACAGTCTATTTGAGCATTGATTGAAAAATTCCATCCTTTTCAAACAAGGCTCTACCTAGTTAATAAAGTGTTTAAGTGTGAACCTTGTACCTAATTATAAAACTTTCTGAAGTCGATTTATTCTTGGTCAAAATTAAAAGATGACATTTTAATTTTCATATATGTCTATATACAGTATATAAGCCTATATATTTTACTTAGAGCATTTTCATTACTTCTTTTACAAGCTTCCTCAAATACACTTATTTCGGCTAGATAGTCTTCATCAGAGCTACTGAAAAATGGAACAAGGCTTAGGAAAACTTGAGCCCGGGGCGAAAATTATAATATAATTCCCCCCCCCCCTACCAGATAAAAATTAACGCGGGGCGGTCTTGTTGCGGCACTGTATGGAACACATTTAGGGAGGAGGTAAAACGCCAATTTCATTGTAATATAGTGTTAAAATACATCATTATTGTTTTCTATGTTCTCTTTGCCAGTTTTATGGGTCGGATGAAGGTTTAGCCGAAACAAGTGTATTTAAGCAAGATTGTTAGCCATGAAAGTGTCTGAATAAAAAAATATATACTTATATATATGAAAATTATAATGTTATCTTTAATTTTGTCCAAGAATAAATCTATTTTCTCTGAAATTTTTACAATAATGTTAACACTATTAATTATGTAGAGCTTTGTTTGAAAAAGATGGAATGTTTTCAATCAACGCTCAAATAGACTGTTAATTAGGCAGTCAATAGGTCTGTTCGTTTCGCTTGCCATTGCAGGATAATTTACACATTTAGTCCTCCATTCTGTTCGTTTCATTTTTTGCACGCTAAGTGTACACTGGAAAACTTACAAAACTTGCACCCAGTGGCGGCTCGTGAGTTTAATGCCGGGGGGCGCACCACCGGGGGGTCTGGGGGCCCCCAAGAGAACACTAAACCATACACACTAAATCACACTACATACCAATCACACATTCGTTAAACACTTAGTTAGAATGCGGTTAAAAAGTTAAGGAAAGCCGGCGCGCTGTGCGGCGACTAGCTGATGCTTCGCTCTGCGCATGCTCGGACGGCGTCCCAAAACTCCCATTCGGCTCAAGCTTACACGCGTCATAGCACCAGCAGCCCCCACCACACCTCTCTTCATATAACTGCATGTTGATGGATTGGGGCGTTCAGGACAGCGTCCGACGGCTATAAATACGCACTTTTCGCGCGATTTTTGCCTGTTTTTTCCCTATATTTTCGATGTACGCGACTGATAAAACACTTTGGTTAGTTAGATGTATAATTATAATTGAATGGGTATTTAATTATTTTTTACTTTTTCAAATCTTTAGGAGGGGCGGCGTCCGAGAGTCCTTATGGGAGAGCCGCCACTGCTTGCACCTTTTGACAAAAATAGCGTGGACTTTTTACCCTGACAAGTGAAACGAACAAACCTAATATATATCGATATAAGATAGCAAATTGTGTTTGTGCTTAAGATTGGACAAAATTGAGCCCTCCCGAACCAGGACCTCCACGCTTTTGCGGCGGCGGATGGACTTGGTCTGCTGTGAAGGTCCTGGTTAACATTTATGTGTTAACCATCCCTAGGCTTATAATTCTTTCATCTTGTTTCAAATAAAGGTTTAACACAAAATATAGGCAGTCCAGTGAATACTTTGGACAGTTGACCACAGTAAGCGAGGAGAATAGAACCAACCTTCTCCTTAGTTGATCTCTCTCAATTCCTCACTTGAATGCAAATATTTCTGTCACTTGCATTAAAGTGAGGTGAGGGAGAGAGAGAGAGAATGGGAGCAAAAAGGTGGTTTTATTCTTCTTCGCTGCTTTAAATGAAAATAAAGCATTTGCAAAAATAAAAAGAAAAACAAACTCTAGAGGCCATAAAAAAAAATATATTTTTCACTCGCCAATACAAGAACTGAATACGGTACTTTCCACCCACCACATCGTCGTGCGTCCTTGGCCTAAATTTTTTTAAAAACTCAATCCTAATGATCATCAATTTTGGTTGACATTTTCATTTTCTCAACTAACCCTTCTACATACTATTACTTATTATTTTTAGGCCCCGTGGATGGGGGGAGGCGAAATAATTGTAAAACACTACCTTACAGAATGTAACGAATGGATCGTTGTGTCTTGAGGGACGGGGATTGAGCGAAGAGCAATGAGTTGTAGAAATTTTATAAACAGGTCACCTAGAAAATAATAAAAAAATTTTAAGCAAGTCTTTTATAGTTTTGTTTATATTAGTTGGGAAATTTGGTTCAAAAGAGGGTCTGGTTCCACCTGATCATTGTGAGATGCGTTGAACCCCTCGGGCCGATGCTTTAGCGTAGTCCATGCGTATTGTGTCTGTGAATGAACAGTGCATGAGTGCGTACGTGTGTGTCAGAAAGGAGGGGAGATTATTTACGTAGGCGCCACAAGAGGCGCTGCGACTGCGGCAGCCGGGCTTCCAACTCAGTGAGCGAGTCCAGTCGGCCGACGGGCTCTGTTGAAACAAAATGGCTGTGTGTCAAGTGGTGAGATCCAGTGCTTTCTTAGTGCTTGAATGGCATCGGCCGCAGAAAATACCCACCTGGTTTCACAATGGGGTAAGACCTCTCATTCTCTCTTGGCTTATATCATTTTTTTATTCTGAAATTCAATAAAATAATAACTATCAAAATTAACGATGACATCTGTCAAACGACCGGGATCAAAGGTGAGGTTAGGTTATATACTCACGCACAGACACACAGACAGACAGACACCGGCATATAACAAAAACAATATATCAATGACATGCAATGACATTTTGATTAATGCACACATGTAACATTTTGAAAACCGAATAACCTTAGCCATGTTTATTTTAATTTATTTTTAGCAGATCTACACATATTTTCCTCTAAAACCAAATTAGATATTTTGAATGAGTTTTAAACTTTTTCAAATTTTTATTTAAGTGAAAAAAAAGCGTTGTAAAATAGAAATTCTCATGTAAAAATTATAGTGTACATCCGTGAACTTTGTGTCCCTGACGATTAGAGTGGAGAAAAATTCAGAAAATAAACCGCATGGTGCAATTTAAGCACATCACATAACTTTATCTTTAATTACTCAAGTTTCTCGAGATATTTGATGTATCTTTACTATATTTGATATATAGACAAAAAAAATCTAGAAAACAAATAGATTTATGCCTTATGTTGTGTGGTCAGTAGCATCGCTGTTTTTTCTAGAGGGGTATAAATAGGATTTTTTTATATCTTATTATTTTTTCTATATTAGTAAGTGGTTCTTTTTGATATTTTTCTAATTTCTTTAATTTTCGCTATTTTTTTAAAACCTTTGCCTCTCCCCACTTTGCGGGATGGAATCGGAAAACGCTAGCAAAATCACTGCACCAAAATATTTTGATTGTCTTCCTAATACGTATAATTGAATTTTTTCAAATAAAATCTTTCTCAATCAAAATTTAAATTTTTTCTATAAGATAAAATTCCACTCCCTTTTTATATTAAACTTAAAATAGGGTAAGGGAAAGTAAAAATAAAAATATACCTATTTATTTCTCCTTCTTCTATTATATAATATATATTTAAGTTTAAAAAAAATGTGAATATTTTTGAATTAGCTAATTCAACCCTCAAATAAAATCAATATTCACCCTATTTAGCTGTTTTGGGCTTAAAAAAAAATCACATTTTATCTTTCTCGTTTAAATGGTTTTTAACCCATCACGACTAAACTCGGAATTTAGTTAGATGGTGCCCCCCTCATCACTTAATTCTATTTAATGATAATTCATACATAAGTAAATATTTTTAATAATAATCCAATATATAGTCTATTTTTAATTAAGACTTGTATGCTACACAATTTATTTAAATTATTCTTGGTTGAGAATTAATTTAAATAAATATGAACCGATAACGAATATCTTAAATAAAAATAATTGAATATTAGATATGGCCTCAGATGGAGAAGAAAAGCTAAATTAATACTTGTGGGAATATTCATTTTTCTCTCTTCAAAATGCTCACTCTTTTTATCTATAAGAATAAATTCGTCTATAAGTTTGTTTACTTAAAATAAATCTAGAATAATTGGTTCTACCTCGCATATAATATAAATAATTCACAATGTTTATTTAAATTAAGCGATTAATTTACGGTCCTTTCAGCACAAATTTTTATTAGTAGTTTTTTTTTTTTTAATTTGAATGAATTTTTTTATACTTTTGCTTGACTAATAGATTTATTTGAAAGAAATGTACCAACTTATCAAAGTTGAAAAGGACGCTTTAAAAAAAATATGAATAGTTATAATACTTTTTACTTTCTCTTAGCCTATATATGAAATATATATAAAGAGAGAAAGTATTGCGATCATGTCAAAAATTCGAGATTTTTTAATTTAAAAGCAGGTTATGGCCAACGTTTCGGTCCTCTATTTAGAACCAGACCAGTGTTAATATATAATATAAATACTTAATTTTTTTATGGTTATGCATTTTACATATTTAAATGAATGAGTAGTATATAACTACTCTAGCCCCCAAGGGTGAGCATCCCTTTTGACAGAAAATATATTAATATTATAATTCGAATCATAAAGAAGTTCTTTATTAATACTAATTATCATAAATCATTATTACCCCCTTACTAACTTTAAATATTCCTTCTCTATACATCAAATTTTTGGCTCCTTCTTCCTTTGAAACACTCAATTAAATCAATACACAATTAGAAAACAAAATTATCACTACAAAAGACAGATGAAACTAATTAATACATCAACTTTTATCAAAAATACCAAATCTGTATTCTAACATTTCGGATTTTATTAATTTTTCTTGAATATTTTATTAATTATCATATCTAGAAATAAAACTTTTTTCCAAGTTAAACATGCTTTGGTTAAGTGTTTAAAACTTGTTTTTTTTATTTTTATTTTTTTTACTAAAATCCTTGGGCTTTTTTTTGTATAGAAAAACAAAAACAACTAAACGTCAACTAAATATTTTATTTTTTGACTCAATTCAAATTATTTATTTTTTTTGAGTGCCATCCAAGATTTTTTACATATTTTGGCCTCTCTTTGGCATCCATATTCCCCCGAAAATTTATAATTTTGACCATTTTTCGTGCATTTATTATCAAATTATCTATGAATCAGTTAATTGAGGTGACATCATTTATTTCTTCTTAAATAATTTTTTTTCCCACGGGATCTTATCAATTAATAAATTCATTATCTATAGTAATGAATTGTATCAATTCTAAGATAATTTTTAATTAGTTCCTCTTCTAAATTGAATTGTTTTTCCTACAGATGAATAACAGATTATTTATTATTATCTTATTTTATTCCCCCAACAGTGTGATTATAATGCTCTTAATAAATATGCAGACGTACATATTATTTAATGTTATAAATATTAATTTCTCTTAGTTGACTATCATCGCTATATTAATGTGATAATTCAGTTGTGACGTAGTAGGAGAAAGAAACAAACCGGAATCAAAGGAATTGGGAGATGTAAAAGAGCGAATGAGAAAGAAAGACCCCTCTCTTTCCTACTAGAATCAACATATAGACAATGACCTTGCCATTTTGTTTATCACAACATACGGAAAGACGCTTTTATTAAATGTATAAATACAAACATAATTATCATACGAAATTCAATTACGAAATAGTATTTAACACTTTCCATCTACTTATTTATAGTTTGTTTTACTGCTTTTGTATGCTATTCATAATTCAGGATTTCAATAATTAATAATTCAGGTTCCCCAGAGCCTAAAAAGATGAAAATTTGCGCGAATAAATTAAGAGGTAATTTGAATAATAGAAATAATGAACCTTAATGGACTTATTATAGCTAGGTTTTATGGTTTTTCATCGTTTTCTTCATCCAGTATTTAACCCTTCCGTAGGCTTGAAATGAAGAAACTCCTTCAGTATTAAATCTTATAAAAATTCCAGATCTCATGATCTTATTATTAAAAGAAGTGGAATCATTTGGATACCAATGGTATAAATAAATAAACTTGGACCTCCCAATATATAGGGCTTATAGCTAATTAATTTAAGTATCGTTTAAAGTCTATATGGCTTAAGATGCCGAAAAAAGCGGAGACAAAAAAAAAAAAACGATTAAAATATTTTTTTACTTCTTTTAATAATAAAATTATGAGATGTGGTATATTTTATAATAAAATTTAGTAAAAAATCGGATTTTTTCATTACATGGCTAAGGGCTGATTGCTTTACATCTTTAGAAGCTAGTTGACTATGACTTTCGAAGCTTTTTACATCTATTTAAGCTAACCATATGATTAAATATGAGTCTAGATCGTAGTTATCTAGCTAAGACCAAAGTTTCGGTATTATTTTTAACTAAGGGTTGAAATTAGAAACACAATCTTTTTTTTATTAAAAAATTAATTATTTTAATTTTTAAAAATTATGCTTTTATAAAGTTGCCAACTGCACTAAACTTCATTTATACCTCATATTCCTAATCACATGTGAAAAAACTCATTTTTTTTTTAAACTTCAAGGTTAATCGTGTTCTTGTCTATTTGACTATGAATGAAAAAACCGGCCTTCTAAGAGCTTTAATTATATATTTATCGTTCCAAAATAAAAAGTAAAAATCTGGTCGCTATATTAGAATTCAAGATGTGAAATTTATAAACATGGGAAAATATTTATATTTTACATTGGCAACCATTTCTCCTATCTTTCCTATTAAGAACAAGAGTAAAGTTTGCTTCAAACAATTTTGAGAGCAAAATGAGAATATACATTTTAAAGGGCATCTAACAAATAATTGATTTTTGAATTTTAATCAAAGTCTTTAGAGCGAATTTTGGGAAAATAGAAAAAACTTAAAAAGTAGGCTACATCAGTAAAGTCCTAGTACTCTTTGGCCGATTTTGTTTAAAAGCTTATTTTCACGCTTCTAACTTAAATATAAAATTTCAGCCTCATAGCTGAATTCATGCTTAAAATTGAACACACCCACACAGACAGACCATGTCGCGAAAACCACTTTTTTGGATTCATGGGTTCAAAACGTGTATATCCGTCAAAATCTCGACATCGAATTTTTGACATTAATCCAATACTTAATATCCAATATATTAACACATTGGCGTAGCCAGAAATTTCTGATGGGGGGGATCAAGAAATTTTTTTCAAAAATTTAAGATTATTTTAAGGTATTTATAATTCATTTTGGTTTGTTTTTTTAGCTAGAGTAAATTATTATATTTTACCTTCTCTTACCCTATGTGAAATATAATTTGTATTAAATATTTAGTCATGGCTTGGGTCCCATGGGGGGTTTGAACCCCCAAACCCCCCCCCCTGGCTACGCCTATGTATTAACATATATAGAGGTAAGAGAAAGTAAAAAATGTATCTAGGAGAAGGCCACTCCATCCTTAATTAAGAAATTAGTAATAATAATTATTGTATTAAATATATTTGTAGTTTAGTCTGAAAGATGAATTTTTTTCATCTAATTTAATATAGAGATAATACTCATAACTTCCTATGATATTTAAAAAAAGATCATAAAAAAAAGTAAATAAATTTAAAGATCGTAATTCAAGTGTTGTTTTTGTTGTGAGATTTTTTTTTATTTGCATACTGCATAATACAAGGTCATACGAGATTCTTATTAAATCTTTTTAAATAAAGAAAAGTTTTAATATATCTTAAAGTTTTTTAATTAACACTAGAAGGTATTAGAGTACTGAGATGTACTACGATTTTTATTATTTCGTAATACCTTTTTATAATTCTTGTTTTAAACTACTCAGAAAATGTTCATATAATGACTAATATTTTAATTATACTCGTATTTTTTTAATTGTAATAATTAATTATTCAAATAACTTAATTCAATATTAGGTCAATGATTTCTCATAATTTCAATATTGGCATAGATAGAGATAACAAAATCAAACAAACATTGATCTTTATTATTTACTTCCAAATCATGCAGGTCCCTGCCGGCCTCTCCAACTCTATCTTCGTTAGGAATCTACTAACCAAGTCAATTAACTAAACTTGTTACAACTTTCTGGAGTTTGAAATTGTACCGACTGTTCCGGAAAGGATATTTCTAATGACAAAATTTTTTAAATACACAACTTCCTGATTTATTTTTTGTTTAAAAATCCTAATTTTTAATTAACCATTGGAATATAATCTTATAGCCTTTTTTACTTTCTCTTACCTATGTATATATGTAATATATATATAGAGAGAAAGTATTGGTTCATGTCAAAAATTCGATGTCGAGATTTTGATGGATCTTCACGTTTTGAGGCCCCTGAATCCAAAAAAGTGGTTTTCGCGACATGGTCTGTCTGTGGGGGTGGGTGGGTGGGTGTGTGTGTGGGTGGGGTGTAGGTGTGTGGGTGGGTGTGTGTTAATTTTAAGGATGAAGGAATTGAGCTAGGAGGTTGAAATTTTATATTTAAGTTAAACACCTCCCGGGACCGGAAAAATAAGCTTTTAATCAAAATCGGCCAAAGAGTACTAGTACTTTACTGATGTACTTTTTCAGTTTTTTTCGATTTTCTCAAAATTCGCTCTAACGATTTTGATTAAAATTCAAAAATCAATTATTTTTAGATGCTCTTTCAAATGTATATTCTCGTTTTGCCCTTAAAATTGTTCTGAAGCACACTTTACTCTTGTGCTTCATAGGAAAGATAGGAGAAATGGTTGCTATGGTAACAAAATATAAATATTTTCCCATACTTATAAATTTTACATCTGAATTCAAATATTCCCTACTGCCGGGAACTAAATATTTGACACAAAAATCTGGTGTGACAAGCACAGTACACAACTTTCGATTACCGAAGGTAAGAGAAAGTTGTGTCTTGTGCGCCAGTCACACCAGATTTTTCAGTTTTGAAAATAAATTTTTTTATGGATTGTTATGAAATTTGGTCCGAGCTGAAGACAGGAGTCTTAATTATTACCACTGAGTTTCAAAAGGAGATGCTGAGATAATTTTTCATAATATAACATTTTTTTACTTTCTCTTACCTCTATATATGTTAATATATAAAGAAAGTATTGGATTCATGTCAAAAATCAGATGTCGAGATTTTGACGGATATACACCTTTTGAGGTCCCCTGAATCCAAAAAAAATGGTTTTCGCGACATGGTCTGTCTGTGGGTGCCTGGATTCAATTTAAAGCATGAAGGAGTTGAGCTAGGAGGATGAAATTTTATATTTAAGTTAAGCATCCCCCTAGAGAGTAGAAATAAGCTTTTAATCAAAATTGGCCAATGAGTACTAGTACTTTACTGATGTACTTTTTTGATTTTCTCAAAATTCGCTCCAACAATTTTGATCAAAAATTAATTATTTTTTAGATGCTCTTTAAAATGTATATTCTCATTTTGCCATTGAAATCTTTTGAATACCACTTTACTCTTGTACTCCATAGAAAGGATAGGAGAAATGGTTGCCATGGTAACAAAATATAAATATGTTCCCATGCTTATAAATTTTATTTATTTACATCTTGAAATTCGAATGTACTGTACTGTCGGGAACTAAGCTTAAATACATATCGACACAAAAAATCTGGTGTGACAAGCACAGAACACAACTTTCGATTACCGAAGGTAAGAGAAAGTTGGGTGCATCCCCCCAGTCACACCAGATTTTTTTTACAATTAGAGTTGTGGTGTGCCAAATGAAGAATTGTAGGAGTGGGCCAAAACCTTAGCAATTTACCCACTCCAACGATATTACATTTTTGACAAAAAAGGTTGGGAAACACTGGTCTAGTTCATATTTTTTAAAAGTCAAAGTTTATTCATCTCCCGCATTTCTCTTTCTTTTATTTTTGTCATAGACTATACCTTTTCACATATACACATTCCTATCGAGTAGTGTTGGTCGGTCTGTGTAAGGTGAGCATCTGGTCAACATGGCTCAGCGTATTTGTCCTAGAAGAGGATTATAAATGGCAAGAGAGAGAAAGTTTCTCTCTTCTTCTCAATAAATTAGAACCTCACCTCACCTCAATACTGAATTTCTCTAGAGATCCACGAGCCTTTCAATTTATTTATCACAAAACCGTTCATTCAATGTTTATTTGCAATTTAATCTAATCACCTTCTTCTATTCGTCCAATTTTTCAATGTTATTGAAATTATAAATTTTTAACCTTCCAGTTTGATTCTCTTCTAAATTAATAAATAAAATTTAACATTGCGTTTATTTGGAAAAGGTGTTGATTTTGATAAAGCGTCTGCCCTCTTGGGATTGTTAAATATTATAACATGTTACCTTTTGTTTCATGATAAAATTTAATGATCCGCCTTGACAGAGAGTACAAAATTAATTGTGGAATTTTTTTTTTTTTTTGAATATTAGTCGATACTATTACTTTCTCTTACCTCTATATATATGTTAATATATATAGAGAGAGAAAGTATTGGATTCATGTCAAAAATTCGATGTCGAGATTTTGATGGATCTTCACGTTTTGAGGTCCCCTGAATCCAAAAAAGTGGTTTTCGCGACATGGTCTGTCTGTCTGTCTGTGTGTCTGTGAACAAAATATCTCAAGAACTAAAAGTGCTAGGGGGTTGAAATTTTATTTTTAAGTTAGATACCCCCATTGGACGTGATACGAAGCTTTTTAACAAAATTGATCAAAGAGTACTAGTATTTAATACAAAAATGTGGTCTATAATTAAAAATTCTCCTAATAATAATATTTCAAACCACAAAAGCTTTAATAAACACAAGAGTACTAGTACTTTACAGATGTACTTTTTCAGTTTTTTTTTTTTATGACGTCACGGCTTGTAACTCGACATGCTGATGGATGGGCGAAAAAATTTGAGGCCATGTAATAAAAGTTTCACTTTAAAACTTTTTAAACGAAAGTTGTGTCCTAGTAATATTCTTAATAACTTTTGTTTGAAAATTTTTTTTTTTTTTAATAAATTCATGTTTGTGCATTAAGAAAAAAAAAAGGTTTAAAGGCCTTTTTTTGAGTTGCATTTTAGTGTACATATTTTATTAAAGAAAAAATGAAATAAGTTATTAATATAAACAAAAATTTTGTAAAATGTAAAGATGCAGTTATTATTATCATTGATAAATATAATTTCTTTTGAACTTTTTTCTCCTTTATATCTTCTCCATCTCTTTTTTTTTGTCATAAGAATAGCTTTCTTTGAAAGACATTTATTTATTTTGTTATTTTTGTTCTTTTATATGCATATATGGATGATACCTTTCAACTTGTTTGAAGTTGAAAAAAAAAAATTAAATTTTTTGCTTCCTCTTTTTTTTTTTTTTTTTTTTTTGAAATCCTTTTGAAAGGAATATCAAACCAATATGCATAATCAGCATGAAAAAATTTAATTTTTATTAAAAAAAAAAAAATAGTAGCCCTATTTAATAATTTAATTAAAAAAGTTTTTCATGGCGTAAGAAAGGGATGCTTCGGGCCCCTCCCTAATTGGACGTCAATGATATTTTATAAATTAAAATTTTAATTATTCTCATATATTTTAATAGTCATTTGATTAAAAAAATAAATAAATAAATTTATTTTAATAATTATTTCTCTTACCCTCTCTCTGTATATCTATAATTATAAAATTTTCCGTTTCTCTCTTATAACATTGATTCGGCACTTAATCTCGTGTGTTAATATTGCAGTTTTTTTTATTGATCATGCCTTTAGTCATTGGTTATCAGCACCTTTATCTCAATATACAATAATAATACAATAGCTATACAAAATAAATTATCCAAAGTTGCATAGGCATAATAAGAACCTATGAATAAAAATAGGAACACACAAAAGAAAACGTTGATATAAACAGAAAAACATTTGTAATTCCGGAGTTTAACCTTTAGGCTTATTATTAGATTGATAGATGATAATTAGAAAATTTAACTATTAGATTTATTTGTCACATAAATGTACAGCTCATACACAACTGTCCTAAAATTAAATTAATTTTCAAATTATTAGGATATATGGAGGTTAGAGGTTCATTTTATTATGAACCATCTTCAGTCAAATAAAATTTTCAACTATTTGATATTCAAATGATTTAAATAAATATTCATCGGACTACTTAGGATTCGAACCTATATCCATTTTTTAATTAAGACTATAAACGTTCTATTTTATTCTAATTTCAATTTTGTAGAAGATGACACGCTCTTGTTCCGGAACTGTACAATTTACAGAAAAAATAAAATTTTTTGATTTATCATTACTTTAGGCATAGTAAACAATTAACATTATATATCACATTTACTAATTTTTCTGAACGGGAATGGTGTATTATTATTTTATACAACCCCAGAGCGAGTCGTTGTTTGGGTATTGTCTCACAACAAACAGGCACATCCTGTGTTTTGAATAGCAATTAAAATAAAATATTTTAGTGATGTTTTAGGTTGAGAAACTCTGCAACATTCAGAATGTTCAGTAGCAGAGATTCTGGCTTGAATTTTCAAGGAGCTTTACAAAATAAACCATAAAAAAAATTTTAAATAACATTTTTCTTTAGGCTACTATTTACCTGTGTATTTAGCAAAATTAAGATTCCCATAAATATTTACTTTAATCATTTGACTATCAATTGTTATAAATTAATATGTCTGGATCACTATATCATAATATATTCTCAAATTATCGTTTAAAGTCTATACGGCCTCAGATGCCAAAAGTCTAAAAACAAAATTAGTAAATCTAATCATTTAATTTTTTTTTTTTTTTTTATAGGTCCTAATGCTAATAATCAATCAATTTTAAATCATTGTATTCATAACCCAAACATCGTCCAAAACTTATTAGAAATGAATTTATTAAACTAATTTTTTTTAATCCCTTCTTTTTCCTTCCTTATTTATTTAATGAATGAATTTGCGAAATTGAAGGGTATTTTGAGGGAAGAAAGAAGTAAAGCAATCCATTAATGAAAATCCTTCCTCTATTTTAAAGAACGAGATTCGGTTAACGAGAAACGAACCGAAAGCGGAGAGTTTGATTGAGGTAAAAAAAAGAAAAAAAATTCGGAAACCACCCCAACAGGAACGAATTAAAAATATCTTTCGGTTAAATGGCTTAACGAAATGAATTTGAGATGGTTACTAGGAGGAAGGAAAAAAAAACAGAAAGAAATAAAAGACATGGAGAAAAATTTAATATAAAATTCACTATAAAATTATCTAGGTCATTTTGTTTTATCAACAATTGTTTTGAATGGGAGGGTTGTTTTAGCAATTCAAGCTTTTATCAAAGGTAGAAAGAACCATACTCTGAGAGAGAGAGTACTCAAGGGTTATCTTACAGTAGGGTGATTTTCAAAATTTAAGTCTTCATCCAGCTCTATTAGTTGGTTGACTTTGTTTATATCTACAGGCAGTCAAATAAAAATGAGGCATTTTGGATAAAATTTATTCATTCAAGTAATTCTTAGGCTGGACGTACACCGATTGAGCAAAAACGCTCTTAGACAAAACGTTTTGTCCATACACACACACAGGCCATTTTGCTCAATGCCAACGCACACCGATTAATCAAACTGTTTTGTCATTGAGCAAAATGTTTTGCCATTGAGCAATACACTCCAAAATTTTATAAATGAAGCACGGAGGCTAGGGGGCCCGCTCCCTCCCTCCCGAAATTTTTCATTTCTCCTATATTTCCTATGAAGTATAAGAATAAAGTGTTCTTCAAAATATTGCAATGGCAAAATGAGAGTTGCCGAAAAGACTGCGTGAATGTGTGTGAGTGTCAATAAAAAAAAAGTGTGAATTAAAAAAAAAAAAAAAAAAAAAAAATATGAAGAGATGATATTCCATGATTATTTTGAGCATATTCACCCTGAGAAGATAGAAATAACCTCTGAATATCAGGTGGAAAAATTCAGGCGTTAGAGTTCCAATTTGTTTAATTCTCTCTCGGTTTCAAGAAGAAGGGACTTTAATAATTAAAAGCCCTCGGGGCATGGCGTAGAGGTTAGCGTGCTAACCTCATATACCGAACGTCGCGGGTTCGGACCCCAGGCAGTCCGATGATTTTATTTAAGCCAATTGGATACCAAATGGCTTAAATAAGAATGCCTGGACCCCATATATGTATATTTATTAATAACGGATATCGTAAAAAGTCTTATATGGCCTGAGTTGCCGAAAAGACTGTATGAATGTGTGTGTGAGTGTGAGTGTGAATGAGAAAAAAGTGTGAATGTTTAAAAAAAAAAAAAAAAAATAATAATAATTAAAAAAAAAATCTTGTGTGACTGGCGCACAGCACACAACTTTCTCTTACCTTCGGTAATCGAAAGTTGTGTACTGTGCTTGTCACACCAGATTTTTTGTGTCGACATATATTTAGTTCCCGACAGTAAGGAACATTTGAATTCAGATGTAAAATTTATAAGTATGGGAAAATATTTATATTTTGTTACCATGGCAACCATTTCTCCTATCTTCCCTATGAAATACAAGAGTAAAGTGGTCTTCAGAAGATTTCAATCGCAAAATGAGAATATACATTTTAAAGAGCATCTAAAAAATAATTGATTTTTGAATTTAAAAAAAAATCGTTGGAGCAAATTTTGAGAAAATCGAAAAAAACTGAAAAAGTACATCAGTAAAGTACTAGTAATCTTTGGCCGATTTTGATTAAAAGCTTATTTTTCCGGTCCCGGGGGGTGTTTAAGTTAAATATAGAATTTCAACCTCGTAGCTCAATTCCTTCATGCTTAAAATTGAACACACACACACCCACCCACACACACACACACAGACAGACCATGTCGCGAAAACCACTTTTTTGGATTCAGGGGACCTCAAAACGTGAAGATCCATCAAAATCTCGACATCGAATTTTTGACATAAATCCAATACTTTCTCTCTATATATATATTACATATATACATAGGTAAGAGAAAGTAAAAAAACTTTTATCTAAATTTCATCAGACTGTTATATTTATAAAACACTTTTATATCTTATTTTAAAACTCATTAATAAAAAAAGTCCATTAACAATTTTTTTTTTTTTAGGGAAAAAAAAAATAATAAAGCAGGTGTGACATATCGCGTTTCGCTTATTACAAAATTAAACCCTTATCTTGTTAACTTTTGCTGATTAAAAATAAAGAGATGAAATAGAAAGGGGGATGGCAACTACGAAACTTTATAAGTCACGCGTGTTAACAAATTGAATTATCACAGATTATCGGTTTATTGACGGACAGAGAGGGAGAGATTGAGTAGGGGTGTTTGTGTTTCAAAGTGTAACCGAGTGTCATAACAACAAAAACCCTGTGTCAAAATCATCTATGATCAGGGAGGATTATTAATGACTGATAATTTTAAAGAGGGACCAGGGGCGTATTTAAGGGGGGGCCTGGGGGCCCCCCCCCGAAATTTCCCAAACACATATACATATATAGGGATATACAGACATCAGCGCAACAAATTTTTCCGCAGGATGGACAACTTTGGTTCCGCAATAGAAAAAATGTTCCTCAAAAAATTTCGTGTGAAAAAAAGTATAGTTTCTTAAAAAAAAAATTTTCCTCAGAAAAATTTTTGAGTCCGGCCCCCCAAAAAAAAAATTTCTATATACGCCCCTGAGAGGGACCATAGGGTACTATTGGGGATACTAATTACGATAAATTACAACGTTTCGGTGAGTACTTCTCCAGCCTTCATCAGATAATGCTCTTCGTTTGAATATTATTATTTGAAAATAAAAGAAACGTTGTAATTTACCATAGTTAGTAACAATTTTTTGTACAAGTATTATTCCCAAAGAAGTTAATGTTAGTTTATAGTAGGGATATAATAAAATTCTATATTTTATCGAAGTTATTATCAAGTGCTGTTAATCTCATTAAGGTTTATTAATACCCAATTCTTCATTCATTTATTTTTAAATGACAAAGAGATTTAATTAAAATTATTTTAAAAATAATTAAATTTGAACCCTTTGACAAATTTTAATTTTCTCATTTTCAAAAATGTGTTCGTGTATCTTGTATTATTAATTCTCTCTTGTTTTAAAATAATATATAGATCTATACAATCATATTTAATTATAAAATATATGCAGTTAATGAACCTCTCATTTAACATAAACAATCATATTCTTCATAAACAAATTATAAAAACAAAATGAAAAATATCTTTGAAGATTTCTAATTAAATTATAAAGTGATGTATCGAGTTAATTAACTAAACATTTGCGTATTGGACAGTCAACCATGGAAATTAAAAATTCCACAATTTGCAACCAAATCCACCTAATAAAAAAGTCAGAGAGATAAAAAAAAGAATGCGAAAAATTTGTCAATGTAAATTAAATTGCGGTTGAATATTTTTTCCTATTTTACATATATTAATACTTTTACATATTAAGAATTACTTCGAAATGAATATTTAATATCCATAATTGAAAATTTTATTTTTTTTATATTAAAATATTGATAATGGAATTATTAAAAATGCATTAAAAACCAGCATTTAAATACATCTCATTTTTTGTTGATACTTAAATATCTGCAGACAATATTAATATTATTGGAGTTTAGACTTTCCCAGTTGTTATCATTAGTAAAAGAATTAGATTTTCGGTTTAACTGTGGTTTATTTGTAAAAATTACAACGTTTCGGCCACTCATAATATATTTTTCAAAAATACAATATTTGAATTTCGTGTCAAATTGTATGTAGGGGCGCTGAGATCGCTCATGTGTAGATGGCGTGCAAGTCGAGAAGCGGCAGCCATCTTGTTTTCTCAACCAGTTTAATTGAGATTGTCACAGATGTAAAAACCTTTGTAATCTTAGTTGAATTGTACCTGAAGAAGGCCAAAATTACAAAAATTAATAAAATAATTAGAGTGACTTTACACAAATATACAAAATTAAAAATGTATTATAAACTTTTTATTCTTTTTAGTAACTTGGCTTTTATTTGAATATAGAATATAAGGTGAGGGGTTTGGAGATTAACCCCCCTCCCCCAAGTGAATTGATTATTTATATTAGAATATAAGAGAAGTGCAAAATAAAATAAGTGTGTAAATTTTATATTTAATAAAAAAAATTTTAAAATTTTCAAAGTTAGGCATCAAATTTGAAAAAATATTTTTATTCAAGTCAAAAAATTACCCGAAAAAATATTAAACTATTAATTGAATGAGCATGAAACTTTATATAATCCTAACTGATACTAAAGGTGCGTTAACACCAAGCGAGTAAACGCTTGTTCTACACCATGCCCTATCAATTCCTTCTTCTTTAGAATGTTATTGCTTTTGGACCGGGAAAACGAAAAAAGCACACAAGATAACAATAGACTAGGAAATGAGAAGAATTTCGCTCGTTTTAGTGAAACGAGTAGGAAACAGTTTGTTGTAAAAGCGCCTTAATAAGTTTCTAAAATTAGGAGTAGATCGATACCGGTAAAAATGGCCAGAATCACTCAGCATCCCCTGGACCAAAACTTTTAAATCGTATTTCTCTTATATCTACACAAAAAGAAGGAGAGGGGAGAATTTAAACGCTTATGTGTGATCATGCTTTTATATTTACACAAGCAATTTTGATTCACGCTATTCATTTCAAAAATTCTTTTATTCTTTTCGCATTTGTGACAGTAAATAAATTACTCTTGCACCTACCCATTTTTTTGGTTAGGTCAAGGACTTCAATTCATTAGAAATGCTGTGAATGTGCTCTGGGGGTTGAAAGCATCTGTTTTAATCTTTTGATGGCATCATTATACTTTCCTTTTTCCTTTTACAATAAAAAAAGAGGAAATAAAAATAATAAATTGTATTTTCTCTCTACTCCGCCCATTTAATATTGGTATTAAATTTTAATATTACGTAACAAAAAAAAAAAAAAAACTTTCTTTTAACCCTTTTATTTCTTTGAAATTAGGCTATAGTTTCTTTAGGCTTTCTCTAGGCTTTAGTCTCTTCGGCATCTTAGAACATATATAGACTTTTAACGATATTCATTATTACTTTCTTTTACTTTATAAATTATATGAAATATAGACTATAGAAATTATTGAGATCATGTCGAAAATTCGATGGATATACAAAACACAATCGGCCAAAAAAGTACTAGTACTTTACTGATGTACTTTTTCAGTTTTTTCAATTTTCTCAAAATTCGCTTCAAAAATTTTGATTAAAATTCAAAAATCAATTATTTTTTACATGCTCTTTAAAATCTACCGGTATATTCTCATTTTGCTCTTGAAGTCTTT